>JAODAL010010839.1:0-103017 GCA_025379985.1 Phyllomedusa bahiana
ACCTGGGGAAAAATGGGGGCATACCCGCAACAAAGGGGGGACTTGGTAACAGATGGGGGGGATACCTGGCAACAGGGGGGCATACCCGGCAAAAGAGGGGGCATATGGAACAAGGGGGCACTACCTGGGGAACGATGGGGGCCTACCCCGGTAACAGATGGGGCACTCCTGGCAACAGAGGGGGACTCCCGGGGTAACAGATGGGGGCACTAAATGGCTAAAGATGGGGGCATACCCGGCTAAAGATGGGGGGGTACTGAGAAAGGGGGCATACCCGGCAAACAATGGGGGCACTACCCGGCAAACAAGAGGGGGACTACCTGGGAAATGGGGGGCACTCCTGGAAAATGGGGGCATACCCGGCAAACCCAAAGGGGGGCATACCTGGCAACCAATGGGGCATACCCGGAAACAGATGGGGGAAATACTTTGGTAACGATGGGGGCCTATTGGTAACGATTGGGGGGAATTTTTGGGTAAAAAGATGGGGCACACTGGCTAACAGATGGGGGGACTACCGGCTAAAGTGGGGGGGACTATGGTAAAAGAGGGGGCATACCCGGCTAAAGTGGGGGCATACCTGGCAAAAAATGGGGGCAAACCCGGCAACAAAAGGGGGCCTACTGGACCAATGGGGCTACTGCAACAAATGGGGGCAAATGGCTACGATGGGCATACCCGGAAACAATGGGGGCATATTGGTAAAATGGGGGCACCAACCCGGCTAACAAAGGGGGGATACCCGGCTAAAAAAGGGGGGATCACTGGCTACAAATTTTTGGTTTACCCGGCTACGAGGGGGGTTTTTATTGGTAAAAGGGGGGGTTACCCGCCCGAAGGGCATATGGTTAGGGGGGGGGCTACCCGGTATAGGGGACACTGGCTTTCTTCCCAAAATGTTAGCGTTGGTGGGTGGGTGTGGTTTTTTAAGGGGGTGATCCGAAAAATTGGGGTTAAGAAATTTTTCCCGGGCGGGTCGCGCGCCCCCCCTGAGTTCCCGTTTTTTACTTTCAAAAGTTGGCACTATGAATATGGATGGAAGATGCAGGATGAAGAATAAAGGATAGAGGAAGATGTTAGATATAATGGATTAAAAAAATGGATAGAAAAACAGATAGATAGAACAATAAAATGAATATTTATATATAATATATATATATTTTATTATATTTATATTTGTGGGTGCGACCTTAGAGATCCATTTTTCGCCCCTGGCGTTTGCCAGGGTTCCGGTTTGGTTACCCAAATTGCTGGTGTCGTAGGAAGGCAAGTTGGAAGGGTAAAAGGGTAATTTTGGTGGTAATTAGGGAGTTGCTCAGTGCTTGTCCAATAGGGCTGTTAAATAGTGTGTTCTTCAATTTCCAAGGGGGAGTGTGGTCAAGTTAGGGGGCATTGGCCGTGCTAGGAGGTTTTCCCGGGTGCTTTCCCCCCAGGCTTGAGAGAAGCCCCGGCCAAGGATTATTGTACGTGAGTCATGTTTGTGGGGTGGCAGTGACCAGAAAAGCTGAGAGGGATTTTGTAAGTTTGTGTGGTGGAGGCTAGGATTTATTTTTTTGTGTTTGTTTTGCTGTGTTAAAGAAAAAAAGGGGGGGGGACCAGATTCAAGGAATCGTTTCGCCCTGCTTTTCCCTTTTCCCAAAAAGGGGCGATCCAAGCGAGAGTGCCCCCAGGGGGCCAAGATGGTGGCTGAATCATGTAAAATTTACAATATTTTTATATTTGAAAAGAAAGTTACTACATTTTAATTGAAGAACAGTCAAAAAGTTACTTAAATTTTTTGTTTTTGGTAGCTTTGCCTTAAATGTAGGTTTTGGGTCAAAGTTTTGGATCCATCCAGAAGTTCTAAAATATTTTGGTAGGAATTTCCCCCTTTCCTCTGACAGAATGGTGAAAGAGCTTTTTGTAGGTCTCCTTGTCACACGGTTTTCAGTTTGCCCCTAAATTTTCAATAGGATTAAAAATTAGGGCTTTGGATGGCCGCTCCAAAAAAATTGACTTTGGTTCTCCTTAAACCATTTTTAACGTTTTGGGGTAGTTGGGTCATTGTTTATTTTTGGGGGACTATTTGCCAGCTTTACCCCCGGTTTATGTTTGAAAATGTTGATTTAGTATTGCCCCATTTAAACTTTCCTATTTTGCCTCTTTTTTGTGAAATTTGAAACCCGTCCTCCTGCGCAAACAACCCCCAAATGATGTGCCCAAACCCCGTGTTTCAAGTTTTTTGGTGTTCTTAGGGGTTCCAAGTTTCCTTTTTTCCAAAATAAAATGGTATTTGGCAAAAGTTAAATTTTAGTTTTAGCCCCAGGAATAAATTTCCCGAAATGTAGCCTTTTTGTGCTTTGCAAACATTAAATTGGGTTTTATATGTTTCTTTTTATGGTGGATAATGACACAATCTTACCAGCTTCCGCCAGCATCTTCACAAGGTCTTTTGTTTTTGTCCTCGGGTTGATATGCACATGTTGGACCAAAGCAGAAAAGCACGTTCATCTCTGAGACACAGAACACGTCTTCTTCCTGAGGCGGGGTGGGGAGAGAGGAGAGAGAGAGAGAAGGAGAGAGAGAGACATTATAGGGCTTAAAGGAGTATTCCTGTTTCATTGATCAGCTTTAAACATATAGGCACTACTACTTACTATCTTCTACTTTTGCACACAAGCTTCCCTCGTTACTGGCCACCTCTCTCTGCTCTTACAGGCTGCAGCAATGGTCGCGATGGTGATGCCACTCTGACACTTTCCTTATCTTAAAAAATGGCAGCTTACTTACATTACTTGCTGACAAGATTTAACCCGCTCTGTAACCTTGTACACTACAGTTAACGTGCTGCACTCACATCCTTCTATCAGGATCAGCTAGAAATAGCAGAGCTGATATGTCAATCACTGATGTAGAACCACAAACAGCCTGACCAGGAAGTGTGAGTCTGAAGCTGGCAGTGTCTCTGCACAACAGCCTTTAGTTATTTGTGTGCTTCGATAATGCTGTTTATTAAAATAAAGCAGTAGGTCAACACACAGTCCTAATTAAAATCACATAATAATTGTAGAGAGTTTTGCCAAATGACTACTTCAACCATGCTACGGCTCATAAACCAAGATCTGTTACATCTGCTTCTAGGATTTAGAAGAACAATTCCCTCTTACACGGCTCTGTTTTTGCATTTAAGTACTGGATGAGAGATATCCAAAGTTATTTTTGGGAGAGGTCTCCTTCATTACATGGAAAAAACTTTGAGATTCTTAGTTCACATGTTTTGATCAAAAAATGCTTAAGCCACCCCCGGCTACCAACGGGATCTCAAGGCGGGTGGTCCTACTCTATTTTTACCTCTCACTTGAGTCAACAGACTTCTCATTTGGGTCAACAGACCTCCATAATCCAGAGAGAAAAATAAAAAATGCATCACCCTTACAAGCATACTTCACTGATATAACAACCTGTGGAGGTGGGCGGGGAGCAAGAGACCAAAATGGAGGCATCCATTCCTCCCTATATAAATTAAAAGCAATATATGCCAAATGCAACGTATAGTTCTGCACAAAAAAACATTTCTGAAAAACACAATGTGAACCTGGGTGCCACTGGCATGTTTGCGGCATGTTTGCTAAAAGGGCTATACAATACATGGAAACCTCTAAAGAAGCATTTATGCTATCTACAATATGTATATACACTCACCGGCCACTTTATTAGGTACACCTGTCCAACTGCTCGTTAACACTTAATTTCTAATCAGCCAATCACATGGCGGCAAGTCAGTGCATTTAGGCATGTAGACATGGTCAAGACAATCTCCTGCAGTTCAAACCGAGCATCAGTATGGGGAAGAAAGGTGATTTGAGTGCCTTTGAACGTGGCATGGTTGTTGGTGCCAGAAAGGCTGGTCTGAGTATTTCAGAAACTGCTGATCTCCTGGGATTTTCACGCACAACCATCTCTAGGGTTTACAGAGAATGGTCCGAAAAAGAAAAAAACACCCAGTGAGCGGCAGTCCTGTGGGCGGAAATGCCTTGTTGATGCCAGAGGTCAAAGGAGAATGGGCCGACTGGTTCGAGCTGATAGAAAGGCAACAGTGACTCAAATAGCCACCCGTTACAACCAAGGTAGGCAGAAGAGCATCTCTGAACGCACAGTATGGCGAACTTTGAGGCAGATGGGCTACAGCAGCAGAAGACCACACCGGGTGCCACTCCTTTCAGCTAAGAACAGGAAACTGAGGCTCCAATTTGCCCAAGCTCATCGAAATTGGACAGTAGAAGATTGGAAAAAACGTTGCCTGGTCTGATGAGTCTCGATTTCTGCTGGACATTCGGATGTAGGGTCAGATTGCGTCAAAATGAAAGCATGGATCCATCCTGCCTTTATCAAATGGTTCAGCTGGTGGTGGTGGTGTCAAATGGTGTGGGAATATATTTTGCCAAACCTTTGGGCCCTTTGGGTACCAATTGAGCATCGTTGCAACACCTTGTGGAATCTATGCCACGAAGAATTGAGGCAGTCTAAAGGCAAAAGGGGGTCAACCCGTTACTAGCATGGTGTACCTAATAAAGTGGCCGGTGAGTGTATATATGCCGCAACCAAGCCAGTGACACCCGGGTTCACATTGTGTTTTTAAGAAATGTTTTTTTGTGCAGAACTATACGTTGCATTTGGCATATATTGCTTTTAATTTATATAGGGAGGAATGGATGCCTCCATTTTGGTCTCATGCACCCCGCCCACCTCAACAGGCTGTTATATCAGTGCAGTATGCTTGCAAGGTTGGTGCTTTTTTTATTTTTCTCTCTGGATTATGGAGGTCGGTTGACCCTATGAATTTGACTCTAGTGAGAGATAATAGATAGAGTAGGACCACCCGCCTTGAGATCCCGTTGGTAGCCGGGGGTGACTTAAGCATTTTTTGATCAAAACGTGAACTAAGAATCTCAAAGTTTTTTTCATGTATTGTAGATAGCATAAATGCTTCTTTAGAGGTTTCCATGTATTGTTTGTTAGGTCTCCTTCATGACACTATTGATGCTTTATCTACGACTGTTTCAGGCCAAGGGTCTTTGTGCCCACGCCACGAATAAGGACTTGTCGTCCGAAACGTGTAGGATTTCCTCCAGCCCGATGCGGAGGGTGTTATGTCCTTATTTTCCTAATGAATTTTTAAATAATATGGACTAAATTTTGGACTTTTAACATTCATCTCACCTTAGGGTGTGCTGGATTACACATCTTTTGACTTTGGATTCCTTTTGCCCTCCAGAAGAGAAAATCCTGAGGACTACTCTCTATCTATATGAAGCAAGTGCACATTTAGCTTTTATTTTCTAGTGATCTTTGTTGCTATCATGTCCTCACAGGATCTATTATCACTGGGCTCTTGTAGGGTATTTGTGAATTCACTCTTAAATGGGTTTTGCCACAAAGTAAAATTGACGTGGGAAGTTTTTAAATTAAATAATGAACATTTTCACCATTCACCATTATTAAAAATTCTGAACCATTTTTATTTTAGCTGCTCCTTAAGTGATCCATTATTTACAGCTTGTATCCAGGGGATACGACCAGGGCTGAGAGCGCCTCCGTCCTGGCCGCACATGCTCAGACCTCACCTCTCCTCTCAGGCAACTACTGAGTGTTCAAACCCCAGGTGCTGTCATTCTACTCCCGTCCTCTGTACTCCTTAGTAATTCGTCAAATAGTGCAAATGAATTTAAAAAAGAAACCTCAATCAGGTTTGTGCATTAATAGAGAAATAAAATCCACAGGTTTGATTCCTGCATAGATCGGAACCGAAGACCCTTGCGTCTGGAGGCAAAAGTTTTACCTCTGAGCTACATTGTAACTACTCACAGCTCTGTACATAAACAGACCTTTCTTTGACTAGAGAGAGGAAAGGCCAGGAGATGTCATCCTGCTGGGTCACATGATATGCAATTCAAACAAATCACACACGCACCCTTCTGAGCACACAGAGCTGAAGAGCTGGATGCAGGAGGTATGAAATGAGATTGTGGCAAAACCCCTTTAAGCAACAGACACTAGTACAAATTATTGGCTGCAAACCCATCTCTAAATGGAAAGTTTTTAGCCACGTCCTGATTACAGTATCAGAGCTTAGACCTGAATCTCAGCTTATTCATCATATGTTTTAAGGGGTTTTCTCACTACAATGATTGGCTCCTAACATGTAGGAAAAGGTAAATTAAGACTATTATTAAATACATTGTTGTTTTGATTTTGCTTTGCTCAGGAGATAAAAAAAAAAGATTTTATTTCCTCTTAGAACACAAGTTTCACCTCTCCTTGCTCGCTCTTATCTCTCATTGCTCTAAGCTGCTGCCAGTCAGCCTGTCCAGGGTGAGTCACTCCCTCCAGTCTTATCTCTAGCAAGGGACTTTGTTTCACTCTTAAGAGCTCTGTAGCCATGTGTACTACACTTTATAAATCTCCTGCTGTCATGTCATTGTAACAGGAATAACCAGGGACAGCAGAGCTGATATTCCGATCACTGCTATACACCTAGCCAAAGCCTAACCAGAAAGTTGGTCCAAAGGTATGTTCACACAATGTAATTTTCACCGAAGTATGTGCCAAAATGCTCATTAAACAATGTTCACGTACAGCACTCATTGATTTCAGCGTAAAATCATCATCATTGGTCAGGCGACAATGATTTGAATCATGCATTTTTCGGCACCTACTGTGCCCACTATAATAGAATTGACATGTCAATTCTTTGAGGCATTTACATGGTGAGAAATATACAAAAATATAGGATGCAGAAATCTGCCTTGGACCGGTGAGCGACGGTTTCTTGTTGAAATTACACACTTGCATGTGCATAATTTCAACAGGTAAACTAACACGTTTTTCGGCATGTACAGGTACACACTGCAAAAATATCGTCTGAATATACCCCAAAGCTGTGTGCGTCTGTATGAAACCGCATCGTGAGAAAACCCCTTTAAGAGGACCTGTGACACCTCCTGACATGTTTGTTTTTGTAAATGTTCTGGAGCATCTTTTCTCAGAGGTGTAGGTTTTGTGATTCCCCTGTTACTCCTAGAAATTCATTATCAATCTGTCAGATGGGTGTTACCAGCTGTGGGTGTGTCCTAGCACAGTCTGACATTGTCCACTCAGTGCTGCCAGAGTCAGTGTGGGCAGGGACACACCTCTGTGAAAACCGAAAACGTAACACCCATATGACAGATTCAGTAATACATTTCTAAGAGGAATAACAGAGGAACAGCCCAACAAAGGGTTACATAGTTAGTACGGTTGAAAAAAAGACATGTGTCCATTAAGTTCAACCAAGGGTGATAAAATGTGGTTAAAGGGAGGGAGACAAGGATTTTAAGCCCAACCTCCCCACTGGATAATGCCCTGAAACCCACAAGGCAAGAACCAATCTGCTCCAGTGGAGATCATATCTCTGACCCGTAGCTACGTACGTATTAATATTCTTTAGTTTCAGGTAGTTATCTAAGCCTTTCTTGAAACCCTCACCTGTTCCTGCTGTGACCAGCTCCTCAGGCAGCTATTCCACAGATTTACAGTTCTTACAGTGAAGAACGCTCTTCTCCTCTGGAGATTGAGTCCTTTTTTCTCCAGCCGGAGGGAATGTTCCCTTGTCTTTTGAGGGGGTTTTACTTGAAATAATTTTTCCCCATACTTTTTGTAGGGACCATTTATATATTTATATAAATTAATCATATCCCCCCCCGGAAGCAGTCTTTTCTCAAGACTAAATAAGACCAATTCTTCTAACCTCTCCTCATAACTAAGATGCTCCATTCCCCTTATAAGTTTGGTTGCTCGTCTTTGCACTCTCTCTAGCTCCATTACATCCTTTCTATAAACCGAGGCCCAGGACTGAACAGCATATTCTAAGTGAGGTCGCACCAATGCTTTGTACAGCGGTAGAATTACATCCTTGTCTCGCGAGTCCATGCCTCTTTTAATACACACCAATATCTTACTTGCCTTAGAGGCAGCTGATTGACATTGTGCTGTTCTGTAGTCTATGATCTACAAGAACGCCCAGATCTTTCTCAACAAGCGATTCTCAAAGTTTTTCTCCCCCTAGGACATATGATGCTGTAGATTATTTCTCCCCAGATGCAGAACCTTACATTTATCCACATTGAACCTCATTTGCCAAGTGGATGCCCAAGCAGAGCTAGAAGAGAAGAGGCTCCAGAATTGTTATATCAAGCATTTACTAACATGGACCTGTCAGGAGATGTCACAAGTTCTCTTTAACCTGGCCTTTCTTGAATAAGCTATAGCTCATGTTTAAACAGATGCTTTTTCCTGCTACCTGTATATTTGTATATTCTGGTACCAAGTCACTTCCAGTATGCAAAGTACTCAGACTTTATTTGCTTATGTGTCCCTGGATGCACAGGAGGGCACCTCCACAGCCAAACAATTAGTGTAAAGTCTGAAGTCCTTGCTTAAAGAGAACCTGTCACATAGATTATGCCCCCCTTGCTGAGGGCAGCACAAGCCAGTGTCAGACATGCTGTTCCCAGCGCTGTGTCCCTTATTCTGGAAGATGCTGTAGTTTCAGGGGTATTTAATGCTCAATTCTGCCAGTTTTCGTCCAGAAAAGAGTCCAGCTTATTCATGAGCAGGTGTTAGCCCTGCCCACCCAAGACTAGCTCTGCCCACCTGACAGTTATTCATGTTTCTACCTCTTCAAAGCAATAGGTTAATCAGTTGTAAGATGGGCGGGGCTAGCCTCAGGTGGGTGGGGCATGAATTAAACGGACTCTTTTCTTGCCGATAGCCATAACTTTCTTATTTTTCCGTGCACAGAGCTGTAAAGTGCTTTCTTTTTTGCAGGACGAACTGATGTTTTCATTGGTACTTTGCCATTTATATAACTTTTTATTTCATTTTATGTGCTGCAGGATGAATGGGGGGGGGGGGAAAAAAAAAAAAAAAAAAAAAAAAAAAAATCGCAATTCTGTGATCTTTTCTGTTTTTTTATGGCCATCATCCTGGTTAAATAATGTGACTATTAGCAGGGCAGGTAGTTACACATGCCACAATACAAAATATACGTACATTTATGATTTTTTGGGGGGGCAATTTGTAAAGGTGAAAAGGGTGATAAGTGTTTTTATTTTATTTGTGTTTCACTTTTTTTTGTACTTTTTCCACTTTTTTTAATTGTCCCTATAGGTGACTTGTATCAGTAATCTTCAGATCACGGTTACTATGCCTAGCAGTACCGCTATGCACAGCAATTGCTAATCACTCAGGGCACAGCCGGGCGTGGTGACCTCACAGGCAGCCGGGAAGTCTTTGTTCGGCTTCCGAGTCGCAAGAGAGGCAATGGGCAGCGGCGATTGCATTGTGACAGTGTTGGACTGGGATGTCTAGGGCGCACAGGTGGAGTTGACTCTAGGCGCCCACCATTTAAGTGGTTTCTGGGCCCACCTGAGGACTTTTAGGGGCCCACCCTACAGCTACTGTAAAGGACTGTCCTGCCTCCTATACTCTGCATCTTACTTTTTGGCCTCACCTGAGTATGTATACGTAGTTTAAAAACAACTGCAGGTCCACTATGCTCAGGGGCCCACCGGGGGTTTCCCTTATTACTCCGTGGGCCAGTCCGAGCCTGGTGGTCGTGCCGATGGAGGCAGAGAGAGCTATACTGCTTTTACATGTGCTGGGATGTCCGGCTCCTTTGGGCACCAGGTTTGAGCCCAATTTTCTTTTTTGCTGTTCCATTGCATACAAAGTACATGGCCCAAAGAAGCTCCTGTCCCATCTTCCAGCAGATGTTTCTGACTTTTGTATGGAAGGACTTGCGTTATCTGGATTAATGATCTGCGTCATTTTTCCTTATATTGATGACTTTTTGGGGACTTACATGGACAGCCCACCGATTTCAATAAGCACAATATAATGCTTCATCTCCCCTATGGTAAAAGTCCATAGCGTGACCGGCGCCAAAGTCAAAACCACTCATAATAAAACCATAGTCAGGAAAAGGTATATGCAACCACTCCAAATGCGGCTGACGCGTTTCAGAGGAAACGCCTTAGTTTTAAAAGGGGTTGTCTCACTGCACTAATTCATCTCACCTCAGTCCTGTTTTCTTGCTTTGACTTTGAATTCAGGGGCGTGTTTACTGGCTTCCACTTGGCTGCAGTAGAAGCCGGGTCTGTAGCTATAGCAACCAGTGTTGACAGCCTATCATCAGGGATCAAACAGGTCTGTAGCTATAGCAACTAGTGCTGGCAGCCTATCAGGAGAGATCAAACAGGCCTGTAACTATAGCAACTAGTGGATTCTCTCGCCGCCCTAGTGGGCTGAATGTAACATATGTGTATAACTGAGGCACTTGTGATATTGAGAATATGCAATTTTTCTATGTTGCTAAAATTTTTCCCTGGGTCCCTTGCAGGGGAAATTAGGTTACAGTCTGTAATATTATTTGGGTATCTGTGTTTACTACAACGTGGGGCTCCCGTAATCATACATATGTATGTAAAAATGATTTTCCCTATTTACCATGATGAACCGTATATGTCCACAAATCATACCTGTCTTGATGTACCCATTATTGGATCCTTCAAATAAAGTTTATTTGTTAAGTAAAAAAAAAAAAAAAAAAAAAAAACAACTTTAGCAACTAGTGCTGGCAGCCTATCAGGAGAGATTGAACAGGTCTGTAGCTATAGCGACCTGAGGAATTGATGTAGCCCATTCAAGATGGGACACCGTTAATGGACATATATTGCAAAGTGACTTGTTTTTGCAAGATCTTTAACATAAAAAAAATTCTTGTAGTGAGACAACCCCTAAGGTGTTAATATGAAGATTAATAAACTGGCTACTTTATTCAGACATCAGAAGTGATTTCGTCTTTAGTGCTGGTCACACATGGACTTTTGCTATTGGATTTACACTTGGGAGTAAGAGATTGCCCAGACCGGTGCGCCTGACCCAGGTGAGCCAATTATCCTCGTTGATCTGGTGGTGTGACTGCCAGGTTAGACACAGATTACAGATGATCAGTGAGGTCCTACCCCATGATCAGCTGGTTTCCAAGGGACCTTTGTAATAAAAATGAAAAACTGGAAACTTCATGACCTTAATGAAGCCTTTATTACATAAAGAAAAAAAAATGTAATAAATACCGCAGAAACATTTACAAATCAAAACATACAAAGTGACAGACATTGAACGAAGAAAAAAAAAATGTAACGCTGTCCAGTTTTAAGACCGTTATACCTTATCTCGGTTGTTACGATATTTAAAATACAGAGAAAGCACTTGCTAGCTTGGTTGTTGTAATACTGCCCAAAGCACGTAGCTGCGTTACTGAAAGCGTACTGCAGTGTGTAATATTGGAACCTTGTGGAGAAGGACAGGAGTAGGATCCATCATCGGACATTCCAAGGGGAAAGGGTAAGGAACGTCGGGTTTCCTCGTGCTGTTGTACAGATGTGACGCAGTGCTTGTCTACACATGAAACAAGAGTGTTTAATGGTCATAACACAGATACGCGCTTCTAATAATGAAGCCATTAATGGAGAAAATGCTTGCATCTAACAAGCAACAGTCTGCAAGATATGTACTAGCTGAAATTTTCGTTTATCTGACCAGACCTCCCAGAAAAAAAAAAAGCTTCAAAAGACTAAATTCCAAACACGGCCATCTCTTATATTTTCATCTGCATTCCGAAAAAACTGAAGGGACTCAAGTGAAACCTTCTCCTTAACAGAATGCTCAAACATCGCGGCTGGCAAGAATCTACTGAAAGCTTCTGGAATTTTTGCAATAGTATATATACTTTCCTATGTAAACAACAACAAAAAATTTTTTGAAATTTTTTAAAAAATAAAAAAAATCAGACCATAGTCAACAAATGTCAGAAGCCAACTGCTAATAGGTTAACTTCCAAAGACCTTTCGGAGTCCGTGATGCTTCAAGTCACCGACCCTCTAACTGATACGAACATCCGAGCACCTTCAAAACTTTAATTTTACATAATGGAATTGATGTGTTTCATCGCCAGTTTTAATTACAGCTATTCATATCTTTCTTTAAACAAAAAACTATGACTTTAAAAAGCTAGGTCGTAAAAAAGAAGTACCATGAACTACCTAGGTCTACATAGCTGTGCAAGAAGATTATAGAATTTTTGGAAAGCTGGAGGGGGAGGAAACTTTCCGAAAGACTTTTTAATTCTGTAGAACATCATAATCGATCCTTGCGGTGTTCATCTACGAGTCCTCTTGTGTAGTACTCTTAGAATCAGTCGATCAAAAGGATCATTCCTCAAGAGTACAAAGAGCGGCACTAAAGTCTATGCAAGTACTTAAGAGAATGTTTGAACTTTTTGGCTAAAGAAGGTGTAAAGATACAGGGGGAATTTTGAATTTTTTTTTTTTTTTTTTGGGAGGGATGAAAAAAAATTTTCCCTTACCCCAAACATGTTTCAATCACTTTATATTTTTGGTGTAACTTTTTTCCAAAAGTATCCAACTTTCTTCCTCTGTGCGATCAACATGCTGCATCCTTAAGTACCAAATCGAATTTGAAGAAAATCCTTAACGGCTCTGGTTTACCAACAGTATCTAGCACTTTGGCAGTGACCTTCATTCAGTATTCAACCAAATCTTCATTTAAACTCCATCCAGGACCCCTCACATTATACTGCAACTCTTGGCTTTGTCCTTTCTCAAGTCTGTGGAAACTGCGGTCAGTTCCGGTCTGCTGGGCATATGTGAAATTCTTTTTGTGGTTCTTTGTGTTTTATTCCTTTTGAGATTTTTGTTGGATTTATTTACACATGCCAGGGTCGCAACGTGGAAAATGTCCCTTACGCTGTTCTCAGACTGTAGGGCCGAACATTCGATGTAAGTGGCGGCTCCAATTTGCTTGGCCATATTAGCACCCTGTGGAGACAAAAACAATAAAAACACAAGTGAGAAAACAGGTCAAACAAATATTTGCTAAGACAATAAGGGAGTAATGAAGTCAAGCAGAAATGTTTATAGACTATTTTGCCTATTTAAGTCTAAGGGGAGGTACACGTGGAATATTTTTGTGCCGTGAATTGGGCCACAATGAGTTATACGCAGATTTCCCCCATCTACTAGTGCATCTAAAAAAAATTGAATTCACTGGAAAGATAATTGATATCAATAATTGAAGTCAAATAGAGAAACCCTATGTTGCTAAAACCTTTACAGTATGAATGAAAAGGGTTTTTTAATTTACATGTTGAGCCCTATAACAAAAAAATGGTCAGATTTTTTTTTTTCCAAAAACGTATGGAAAAAAATGGAGCAGGTATAAAAAACGTCTAGGCTTAGTTTAAAATTAAAATGTAAAAACAAAAACACTTGGTACCTGACCAAAAAAACAGTGTCAAAAATTTTTTCCCAGGTTTAAAAAAAATTTTTTCCAGAGACTTGTTGTTCCTCCGGGGAAAAAAACAAATTTACTCAAGCAGATATCGAATCGGGTTGGTTTTAGATTCAGGATGTTTTGTGCCCCAAATGGTAACCCTGGGGGCACCATCTCTTAGTTGGACATCAAAAATAGGACCTCCCCAAAAAACCCCAAAATTTCAGAAATATTTTTTAGCATATATTTATTGTAAGTTATTCTTTTTGCGTATTTTGGGTTTACCTTTATCTTTCATACAGTAATGTTTCTATGAACACTAATAATGGTTGTTAGAGTAAACTACAATGAAGGAACATGCGGAGTCACCCTCAGTCATAAACGGTACTTTATATAATGTGCGAGTTACATAACATTCACATGAGCAGAAGCCTTGTTCCTGAGTCACATTCCAAAATTCCTCCTTGAAGTGTACCTAGCTAAACCAGTGAATCCAGCCAGATAATTGCACAGCAAAGGACCTTCAAGTCAGGCTTGAGTTATGGGAAGGCCTGATGGGTTTAGATAACTTATTGTGATAAATCTTAACTACTACACACAGAAGGCAGAAAGCATGTAATTAGGGAGATTCATTATTAAATTTGCTTCCGTGGGAACAGGGAAGCCAAGCTTAAATAAATCAAATTGAAAAAATGTGATATTAACCCTCAAAAAATGATAGCAATAAATAAAAAAAAAAAAAACCTGTTTTCATTTCCCGAGCCCTCATAGGAAAGTACCTGGCTAAGATACTGGGTCTGCTGTATTGGACAGTTCCCCAGGTCCGGAGGTCTGTGCGCCCGATCAATTTACATCCAAACAACATTTTGGTGTTGGGACAGAATTCCTGAATTTCTCCTTTCCACTGCAGAAAAATAACATTGAAAATTAGTACAATTTCCTATGTGCATAAACATAAGGTCTGTTTTCATTTCAAATTTCTTATGTTTTTAAAAAAAAACCCCAATTTTGTATGATCACTATAGTAGCAGTGATAACATACTATTTCTGCAGTCTAAAAATTTAGACACCAATGGACGACAGATTAAAGAACTTTACAATTACATAGGGCGACCTTATTGCACAGTAATGAATAATGAAGGAGTCACTGAAGAAGGTATTAAAGGGGTATCTCATTTATTAGCTTTTAAAATGTAGGAAAAAGGGAAAAAAGACTTTGCCAAACACATTGCTTTTCTGATTTTGCTTCCTTTCAGAGTTGGAGCAGTTCTTATCTCCTGCTTGTTTACAGATAGTTTCCCAAGTTACCGACCATCTCTCTCTCTCTGGTCTAGCAGCCCTGGCCAGGATATGACGTCACTCCCCCCGCTGTTCTTTTCCCCGCACAGAAATTGTTTAATTTACTTATGATAAACTTTCCCCCTTTTTAAAACTCTGTACCTTCTGCACTGTATGAAACCCACCATCACCCCTGTCCATCTAAATAGAGATAGTTTGTAAGGCAAAAAAAAGACATTCGCCCCCCCAGTTAGCCTATTTTTTTAAAAATGTTGACCAGAGGAAAACAAAAAAAAAAAAATAGGCAGACCAATTGATCTCATTTTAGGGAAAAATTCCCCCGACTCCATCTGCAAACAAATAAATCCCTGGATCATGCCCTTCTCCGAATCCCGGGCACTATAACTTGTTAATTATTAAAATCTAAAAAATCCAAACCCCTTTTCCAAATCCCGGTACTTAACTTTTCCCATTATTACATCTAGAAGTTCCAACCCTTTTTCCAAATCCCCCGGGCACTAAATTGTTTTTATTTTTAAATTCTAGAAATGTATCCAACCCTCCCCCCAGAATCCGGTACAAAAACTTGTTCTTTATTACATTAAAATGTATCCAGACCCTTCCCAAATCCCGGGCACTATAATTGTTATTTACATTAGAAAAGTTTTAAACTTTTTCCCGAACCCTTCCCTTCAAATTTTTTAAAAAATCCCGGTCCAAACCCTATAAATTGTTATATTATTCCTCAGAAATGCATCCAAACCCTTTTTTAACTCCCTTTTTGAATTTTACCATGAAAATTTTTCCTTGGAAGGGGGTTCCACAGTCTCACTGCTCTTACAGTAAAGAATCCCTACAGCTAGGAATAGCACAGCTGAAATGTTGGTCACTACTGTAGAGCCATCCACAGCCTGAACAGGAAGAGGGAGCCTAAAGCTGGCTGTGAAGAGTAGGCTCCATGAAACAGCAAGATAGGAGAACCGCTTTAATAGTTATCCTCTCTCTAGATTACCATACATAATTTGATGTGTGGAAATGCTAAGGGTGTTCTGTTGGCAAGAGAACTGCCTGTTTATGGTCATCCTTGGAGTCGATAGATATAAATATGTCATTATGGAAAATCTTTTCTAATAAGATCAAATCCATCATTATAGAAGAATTGCTGAAAACAATGTCCGCTTGGCTCAGCAGATCACACTGTCCTTGTGAAAACAGGACATTTCCCTATAAAAGCGTAAGAATTGAATAATAGGTAAATTGCAATGTAAATGAACCAGTAGGACATTCAACTCAACTGTGCATGCCAAGATAATGACAAACCGAGGAGCAGGTGACTAGAAGAACTCACATGGTACAGCAACTGACTGTCAAGACTAGCTGAGATATCTATGGGACACCATAATATTGCTAAGGAAACATGACAAGTTACCAATGGATAGAAGAGTCCATCTGGTAACATGGCTGTCTAATGCTGAAAGCTTTATCTTAGAGACAGCATAACGGGGTCTTGCAGGTGGGAACGCCAGGTATTTAGAAAACAAGTTAATGTACTAAATTATGGCACAGTCTGAAGCGAATGGAAAGTCCTTAAAGGGGCTGTAAAGGACTTAAAAAAAATAAATAATAAAAAAAAAAAATAATAAATATGGCTGCTTTCTTCCAGAAATCTATTGAAGTGGCTGTTCCGAAATATAGCGCTGTTTTTGAAAGAAATCAGCCATGTTTTGCTTAACTTGTAAAAACTATATATAAAAAAAAAAAAATCTCCCAGTCAGCCTTCATCTGTAATGATCAAGTTTAATGAACCTCAACATGCATTTTTTTTTCTTGTGTGTAACATTAGAACTTTTTGTTTTCATTTTTTCTCACAGTGTACTATGAAGCATGAAAAATTAGGCAATCCCCATTTTCCACGCCTGATGCCCACGGGAATTCATGAGAGTTTTTGTTTGGCTTCCAAATTTAAATGATAATAAAATTGGAATTTAACCATGGATTAAAATTAAAAAAAAAAAAAAAAAAAAAAAAAAATTGGGCCTTTCTGCATACAGGTCTATTTGGGAAGAGTTATAGTAAAATGAATACAGATGATTCTACTGTCTTGTGTCCACTGACTTCTTCCTATTGTGTTTTTTTTTTTTTACTTTTCATTGCGGCCATCAGTGTTTATAAGATCCCTGTTTCAAAGACGGAATTCAAATTAGTAGATACAAGATGTGACCCGCCAGCTCTATTAATCAAGTTAAAAAAAAAGAATCTTGATCCTGCCTCTAAATTTGGCACGCTCATTTTTTACTTGCACGGAGATGGACGTTTAACGTATCGGAAAATTATGAATTGCAAATGAAGGTTCTTTGATTCTGCTGACAGATCACACGCTCAGCAAAAAAAAAAAAAAAAAAAAAAAAAAAAAAAAAAAAGTACGCTTACCTTCTTAAGAACGCTATCGAGTGTCTCAGGGCGGCTGATGTCAAAACATATTAAGACAGCATCGGAATCTGGATAGGAGAGTGGACGGACGTTGTCATAATAGGGAGAACCTGAGAAGAGAAAATACATATGTTGGTATAATTTGTCATCAAATGGAAAGGATACTAGACCGCTTAAATTTTTTTTTCTTCGAAATCAAAAGTAAAAAAAAATAAAAAATTAAACCAAAACAGTGTAAATTTTTAGCTTTGTAAAATAAAAATATAAAAAAAAATAATGTATAAATGATTTGCATTTTTTATTTTTAAATTCAAAACATTGGTTTAGTTCAGCTCATATTTTGGAGCTTAAAGGGGTTGTATCATTACATTAAATGGTCTTCAGAATAAGGGGACAGTGAAAACAAGCAACTTTGCAATTGGATGTCATTAGCAGAGCTGTCTTGTTTTCAGTGTCTCCCTTATCTTCATTTCCTGTAAAGACTGTTCCCCACCTACTTTCATTTTATTGGCTGATGGCTCTACTAATTTACATTCTGTCTGGCCCCCCAGTTGTATTCAAGGGAGCGCGCATTCCTGCCTCTCTCACTCAGAATAAGGGGCCGGCAACATTTCACTCTGCACAGCCAGCAGCTCCACAGTGACACTGCAGCTGCTTCTACAATCAGAAAACAGCAGAATTGTGCCCGGTGCCTAATGTTCCTGCGTGTAAACAGAGAAAGGATCTGTGCTGCTCTGGATGAGTTCATAGAAGACTGGTTTCAACTGTAACAAACCTCCAGCTGTGAGAGGAGAAGAGATCAGTGCTCTGAGTTCATAGAAGATTGTCTAGACTGAATGCAGGGCTTTGGTATGTAAACAAACAGCTCTTACAAAATAAGACTGCATAGGGAGAGGAAGGACACAGTGACATGTAAACTCAGACAGAGAGGGGGGTGGGGAGCAGGGATGTGCTATCTCCTACCACTGATCTCAAACAAACACACTGACTCGGGAGCGAGCACGACCAGTGAAGGGGGGGGGGTCGTATGTCATCCCCCTTCAGTTAAGAGACACCCAACTGGGAGGGGAAGAAACGCCCCTGGATTTAAGGAACTGAGAAAATGAAGCTACAAGAAAACAGACAAACTGATGAAGCGATACATTCCCTTTAATCAGTGGTAATTTTTCATGTTAAAAAGGAGTATTCCTAACTCAAACATTTATTGGATACCGGCAGCATATACCGTAAATGGGTGGGTTCTACACCTATCCTGAAAACGGGCCACCATATTCCTCGGCGCAGAAAAAAAAAAAAGATGGCCGTGCATGTGCAAAAAGGTGGCCGTGCATGCGCAGCCCTCACCTTATTTTTCTTCTGAAGTTCCAAGTGTGAGTTTGCTTAGCTGCATTTGAAACTCTCATTGAAACCTCCGAGCAACCACCTCTCTGTTCTGCAGAGAGGAGTATGGGGCCCAATCTAAAGTTAAGTACATGTCCCAGATGTGGGACTGGACCCATCAGACTTTTTTTTGGCATATCCTGCCAATATACCATAAATGTTTGAGATATCCCTTTAAAGGGGAACCGGTCACATTGAATATGCTATCTGATCTGCTTGTAGTGTAATGGATGGAATCTCAAAGGGGCTCTATATCCTAGTGGGGTCTCCAAATTATCCTAGGATATAAAGGGTGCTGCACCGAGAAAGAGATCACACCAAACTCCTACTTGGTCTGAATGTACTTTCTGTCTTTATTATCAAAAATTGCAGGTTTTATACTCCTTTGTGTTAGTGAGATAAGAAAGCATCACATGGGCATAGCTGTTAGTCTGTGATTGGTTACATCCTTATTTGGGACATACTCCCTTTAGCTCAGGAATGTCCGAATCTTGGGTGTAGTCCCAGAAGGAGGCTCCATCTTGGATTATACAGCAGTTATCTCTATAAGCATAATATGTAGCGGCCATTTTAGAAAAAAGTTATACAGGCAGCTTTTATGTGCCATGTGCAAAAGCATAAGTGGCATTATACTAGCTAATACATTAAAATGGTATCACACATATAACACAGTATATGTTCCTATCCACAACAGTAGCATTTTATAGAGTAGAAAGAGCGAAAAAGATTGACATATAGATTTCTAGAACTTGCTTATTCTGGGTTAAGGAGTCCAGTAGGCGGTGTTATTAGTGACTAACTGCTATCTCTATATGCAAATTCGTTCAAACAGGGTTGTCAATCACTGATAAGACCGCCCATTGGACTCCTTTACCCAGAATAGGCAGGGATTTTAATAAATAAAATACAAGTTCTGCTGAATCTTTCCTACAAAACTGTGGATCAATCGGCTCCGCTCCTACTGCTCTAAACATGTTGGCTGCAGATCAGATCGCACTTTTAAATGTGACGGGTTCCCTTTAAATTCTCCCCTATTTAGCAGGACTAATGAATTTATTATGTTGTTCAACAAAAAAGGTTGGCATTCAGTTTAAAAACTTAAGGGGGTTGTCTCATCACGTTAATTCATCTCCCCTCAGTCCTGTTTTCTTGGTTTTATTTTGAGCTCAGGATCGTGTTTACTGGCTTCTACTAGGCTGCAGTAGAAGCCAGGTCTGTAGCTATAGCAACCAGCGCTGGCAGCCTCTCAGGAGAGATTGAACAGGTCTACAGCAACCAGTGCTGGCAGCCTATCAGGAGAGATTGAACAGGTCTGTAGCTATAGTGACCTGAGGAGCTGATGCAGGGGGATATCTAGGAATAGGTAGGACATGGTTAGTGGACACATATTAGAAAGTGACTTGTTTGTGCAAGATTTTTAACATAAAAAGCAATCCTTGTAGTGAGACAACCCCTTTAAGGAGTGGTAATGCCAGTGAGCTACTGAAAAATAAATAGGTTACAAAATTTTAAAAAGAAGCCAAACTGTACATTCACTGGGCCAACAAGAAGTGTAATGTAATATATGCATGTAAGAAAGCAGTGCATACAGTAGGCACAAGCACACCAAGTAAGCCGTCTGCCCTTGAAACACTACTTTGTGTAGACAGATGCAAAAACATGAAGGCGCTTGAAGAAAGTGTAGATAGACTACTCCGGTGATCTCACCATGGAACATTCCACACATGTTTGCTCTGTTCTGCTTCAAAATTACATTAAACAAGTGACGGCAGAGATTATTTTTGGAAACTGAAACAATTATTTTAAAACCGATCATACACCATGTACTTCACCATAGAAATTACCTCCTCCTGAAATATGTTACACAGTGTTCAGGGATTTTCGTGGAATTTTTTTTTTATATAAAAGGGCTTGGACCTTGCTGCTCTCCAGCTGTTGTGCAATACCCGTCTTCGTACGCTCTACCAGCAAAGTCATGTTCTTAGGAGAATTAAACTTTTGCATGGCTCATTTACTAAGCTACAACTTCTGTATGAGCTGTGACATAAATGAAATATTCCTGCCATGATATCATTCAGGCTGAGGAGGACTTTGCTAGACGCAGACTTATAGGGGCAAAGGTACTAATCCCATCTAATATTTAGACAGTCTGAGATGCGCCAAGTTTTTCACAGTGGCTTATGCTGTATAATAAAATTGGACTAGCTTTAGCCACTTTTGTCTAACTTTATACCACCTACTGGTGGGCTTACTTTACAACCAAATTTTTGTCCAGGGGGTCAAACTGCAAGTCATGTTCCTTTCCCACTAAGCCATGGCCCCCGACCTCAAACCACTGCCTTTTGTTAGGGGCCATTTACACGGCACAGGACAAATACCGATGGGTTTATGCGACAGGTATTTGCACTGTTTTCGGGCCGTGCACACGGCCACCGGGGGGCGGTTTTTCTCCGCGGTTAGCAGAGAAAAGTCCTTCCCATAGACACTTTCATATTCCATCCGAAAACCGGTCGGAAAAATGAACATGTTCTATGTTTTTTGGACCGTCGGCGGCGGATTTTTCATTAAAGGGGTTGTCTCGCTACAAGGATTGATTTTTATGTTAAGGATCTTGCAAAAACAAGTAACTTTGCAAAATATGTCCATTAACAGTGTCCTACCGCTTCTGAGATATCCCCTCTTGTATGGGCTGCATCAGCTCCTCAGGTCGCTATAGCTACAGACCAGTTCAATCTCTCCTGATAGGCTGGCAGCGCTGGTTGCTATAACTACAGACCTGGCTTCTACTGCAGGCCAGCAGTAGCCAGTAAACACGCCCCTAAATTCAAAATGAAATCAGGAAAATAGGACTGAGGGAAGAGGAATCAATGTAGCGAGACAAACCCCCCACCCCTTTGAAGGTCTGTGTAAAAGTTTGTCAGCTGGTTTTCAAAACCGAAACTGGCTGAAAAACAGTGCTGTGGGGACAAAATAAAAGTCTCAAAAACATGATAAATGTGATGCAAGGCATGTGTACTAGATTCTTTTAAATAGCAAATTGAGCCAGAATTGAGTTGTATTTGGAATTGATTAATTCAGAAGGATGCTGGAGTAAAATGCAAACAATTCTTAGTAAAAGCAAAGCCACTCCTGCTATGAAGAAGTGTAGACTTGCACCATTATTTACGTCATTTTTGGGTGTAAGTTTGGGTAAATCTGTTGGTTTGTGGGATGCCACATCTATTGAACTCAAAGAGCAACGTGACAATAGTTGCAAACTTTTAGTGCAAAATTTGCAACTGCGTTTGAAAATATCCACCAGCCGTGGAACAGTGGTCACAAACCACCGGCTTTACAGCTGGTAACATTAGGCTTGGAGTTGTCGTTTAGAGAACTAGATATTAAATTAAAATATAAAAAATTAAAATAATTAAATAAGTAAAAAAAAAAAAAGCTGAAATAAATAATAATAAAAGTTGGCAGTAAACGTAGGTTAATAGTTTGTACAATTATTAGTAGCACTTACATCATAGCTTTCAATCTTATCACAGAGTTTGTAAGTTCTTCCATTTTCTTTTAATATTTATCTGGGTAACGTAATTTGCTGTAACCCTCTAAAAACCTACTTCCTCCTAAAATGGTTACGAGATTTAGGGCGTACGAGTGTCTTACAAGAAAAGGAGTTCCCAGCTCTGAAACCCTCTGTTAGCCAGAGCAAACCCAAAAAATGGGAAGTGCTTTGTAGAATTCAGAATGACCTTTGGCGCCATGCAGTATGCATTTCCCCTACATTGGCCACTAGAACAGTTTTTGCTACCAACCCTTGCCAACCACCTGATTCAGAGTGCGTCCTCCGAAATGGAAAAATGCATCCAAAGAAAGGAGATTGTGATCTCAAATTATTAAAATTTATTTAAGACACAATGATTAGCTTCTGCTGACTTCTGGGCCCCCATTTTTTGGTGGACCATAGTTACGGGGTGATAACGGTCAAAGGATTTCTGAGAATCCCTACCAGTGATGACGGAGTGTGCTGGATCTCATGGAAAGAGCAGATATCTTACATGTAAGGGTTGTCATATGAACAAGCCTCGTCATGGCTGCCAGATACGGCGAAGTGAAAAGCTTAGCAATGAATAGGCCGTGAAATCTCAAACTCTGTTTACTGATAATCAAGTTAATCCCAGTTTACACTTCAAAGGGAGCACTGCGAACCGGCTGCTCACCTTGTAGGCAGTGCGCAATAGGTTCATCCTTGAAACATGATGTGATTCAACTGTGAACGAAAATGAATGCCATGTGTGATTTTCTCAAACCTCACCCATAAGCAGGAACTTCTAGCTCACATACCTGCCCTCTGAAATCACCGAGGCTTCCTCCATGCACCATATATGTCCATAAACTGCACCCAAGACGGTGGTGGCATAAACCAGTCCATTTGTCACGCTGATCTCCAAGCATTCACTGAGCTCTTAAATTCCTTTTATGACAACGGCTGAAGGTTTGTAGGTTATATACATACTCAAGGGTTTTATAAGGAGGATAAGTGACACCCACGCTGACTGGTGGAGAGCATCATTAGCAAAGAAGAGTGGGATTACGAGTTACTTTAGTAGTAACAGTAGAGATTTCCCTTTATTACTTGTAAAATAAAAATTCTTGCTTTAGGTTTCATCATTTAATAGAACAATAATGCAGATGTGTCAACTTTCCACATTTTAGAAAGTCTGAAACAATTTCTGGGCCTTCAAGAAGATTTTTACGTTTTTGTTTTTTATTTAAATAAAATGAATCTTAAAATTTCCAATGATGTCATCATTATACACAATCTTGGGGGACCTACGTTTTTAAATATATTTTTTTCCAAAATCATAACCATGTGTAAGGTTGTGACCTGTGGGGTCTTAATGTGATCATCAAAACCTATTCCAACCCCAACAGTTGGGCAGATCATGGATGTACAACCAGAATCAACAGATGGGCTATGAGGTAGAGTGGCCTTTGGGGTAGCGGAAATTATACCATCTGAGAAACGAAGCACTGACTGCATTCAGGGGCAGTATGGTGGACCACTAGTAAGCCCAGAGGCAATTTCCATACTTTCCAATTTGACTGGAAAAAGAGGGACACATTAGGTGGCACGATTTTTTATTTCTTTAACACCTAGAACTCCTCAAAACACAAGCCAAAAGAATTTGTCTAAAGGAACTTACAAAATATGCATTGGAGTCTTTGACGAAGGCCATCGGGGCATAAGGATATTTTGTCACAGATGGGTAGTATCATGGTTGCTATTTAATTTATGTGAACTCCCGGGACAGTGGGAGAGAGCATTTAACTGGGACTGGACAGTTGAGCGGTATGGGTTTTCCACTGATAGCCTAACCACAGAGCTGGATCACACAATCTGCAAAACAATGGGGAACTATTCCTTGATTTGGCACAAAAAGTACAAAAGTTAATATGTGGCCATGAATGGTACTCACCCTTACTCAATCCACTTACTTGAATGAGCTGAGCTGCAGTAACAAACCCAACCATTTGACATTGCGGTCTTGAAAAGGCTACAACTCTCAGCGCATTGCTCTGCTGACTGGGGATAATCTCAAAGTTCACGCAACTAAAATTATACATTGGTGGCCTCTACTAAGAATAGGTCTCATTTAAACAACAGGACTACCTAAAGCAATGGCTGGATATCCCATAACTATACAAGATATGGGACATTTAGAGTTCTTCAACTCATATTGTGCATCATTGGGCTTCTTAATCCAAAGGTCAATTGTATCCATATAATAATCAATCATACTCCTTACAAAAAATATAAAGAGGAATATCTCTCCTTGGGGAGAGCACCATATAGGTATGTGGAGATTTGAAATTGCTTTTTGCACTCCACTAGGCATCTGCAGATCACAAGGCATTATAGGAAAGGAGCTGAGAAGCTCGAGTGCTCTCAATTGGATGTAACAAATCCTCAATTTGCTTTGGACTCACTGAGTCTTTAGAAAGCAAAAGGGATATGAGCCAAGCCAGTATCGCTCATCTGCTTACAGCTGTTTTGGGGTTTTGCCCCTCATCAGTGCAAATCAGACCTTACTGGCTGGCTGGGTGGGAGGCAATGAGTGGCTCAGAAAAGGGACTCTCTCCTTTTGGAGAGCACCATACTGGTGTGTGGAGATTTTAAATGGCCTTTTTTTGACTCTACACACCTATATGGTGCTCTCCCCAAGGAGAGATCTTCCTCTTTCTGAGCCACTCCTTCCCTCCCACCCAGACAGCCAGTAAGCTCTGCTCTGCACCGATGAGGGGCAAAACCCTGAAACAGCTGTATGCAGATGTGAGATGTTGATTTGGCTCATATCCCTTCTGCTTTCTAAAGACTCAGTGAGTCAAAAGCAAATTGAGGATTAGTTACATCCAATAGAGGGTGCTCGAGCTTCACAGCTCCTTTCCCATAATGCCTTGTGATATAAGAAAAATATAAAATCCTACAAAATTACTGTAAGAACCAAATGTGGAGATTTTGTAAACTCAGTAAAATTCAAGACGAAGAGCATCACATAAAATTAGATTAATAAATCATAACCTACAAAAGTATAGTTATACAACCTGACAGCACTTGGTTGCCATATTTGGTAGACATCATGATATTAATAAAATATATGTAAATCTAAGCAGTGTATATCTAGAGCAGCATCAAGGCTTCTCTTGTGTATATAGCCGAATCCTCCTGAGACCTGGATCTCATTTACATATTCCCTGTTCATAATCTATACTACAAGGACTGTGACTGGTGCTAGGACCCGAAGGCTCTCTGTGTGCACCCTGTAGGTATGGCAGCCACAGGCAAGGAAAGATTTGCAGCCCATCAATCATCCTGCCATTATTATGCAAGGCCTGCATTTTACTAGGAAATAAGGCTGTTAAAGCCACTGGCAAAAAGAAGGTGCACAGTAATACAAAATGATACAACGAAAAGAAAATTTCTAGCATATGCATCCTTTCTATATGGGAGAAAAGAGTTTGTGAACCTGTAATACTTTTTTTCCTGACACAAAATAAGTTCATACCTTCCAAGCTATAAAAGGTTATAGGCACCTTTAAAACCCAACACACAAAAGAAGCACATACCTGTTCAGCAGGTGACGCTTAGGGGCACGGTAAGATGGACTTTGCTCTGTTTTAGATCATAAATGTTTGGATCACTACAAAACTACTTGAAATTATAGAGCTGTAAACCGCAGTAATACAAACCGCAGCAAAACTGCTACTAAGGGGCAACTTGAAAGGTTCCTTATATAGAAACAATTAATGGGAGCCAAGAGAAGCCATGAAAGGTCCCTCTGGTCTGGAGGACCTAGCATCTCCATGCATTACACACATAGTCCATTGATTTCAATGGGCACCATGCAATTACATAGTTACATAGTTAGTACGGTTGAAAAAAAAGACATATGTCCATCAAGTTCTACCAAGGGTGGGGAAAATGTGGTTGAAGGGAGGGAGACCTGGATTTTAAGCCCAGCCTCCCCACTGGTGAATGCCCTGAAACCCACAAGGCAAGAACCAATCTGCTCCAGTGGAGACCCCATCTCTGACCACAGAGCCTCCACCAGCCAGGATCCAGAATTTTACATGGCTACGTACATATTAATATTCTTTAGTTTCGGGTAGTTATCTAAGCCTACAGTTCTACAGTTCCTGCTGTGACCAGCTCCTCAGGCAGACTATTCCATAGATTTACGGTTCTCACAGTGAAGAACGCTTTTCTCCTCTGGAGATTGAATCCTTTTTTCTCTAGCCGAAGGGAATGTCTAATTGTCTAATTTTTCCCCATACTTTTTGTAGGAACCATTTATATATATTAATCATGTCCCCCGGAGTCGTCTTTTCTCAAGACTAAATAAGTTCAATTCTTTTAACCTCTCCTCTTAACTAAGCTGCTCCGTTCCCCTTTTTAGTTTGGTTGCTCGTCTTTGCACTCTCTCTAGCTCCATTACATCTTTTCTAACAACTGGAGCCCAGAACTGAACAGCATATTCTAAGTGAGGTCGCACCAATGCTTTATACAGCGGTAGAATCACATCCTTGTCCCGCGAGGGGCCTCACTTCCCCTCTGGTGGCGCTGTAGGAGAACTGAACATTGTCAGCTTCCTTTCACAGATTACAGCAGATCCTGGAAATCCCAGCAGCGGGACACTGTGTAATCAGATTACTTTTTGGAGGACCTATCAAAAACAACCCCTTTTTTGTATATGGCTTGCCAAAGGAGAGGCATGTATACAGCTCCAGCCACAGAGGTCTCAGGTCAAGGACCACATTTTTTTTATTTTTTGCAAAGTAATTTAACATGTTTGAACCCAAAGTTAATAACCTCCCCACTTATCACAAAAACAACATCCGAGAACTAGCTGTCGCTGGTATTGCCTAATATTGCTTGAATAAATAGGAACAAGACTTCCATGTTTGCTTACAAGCAGATTCCGTTGTGTGGGCAGATATCCAGAGACAATAATAAATGTTCCTACGACAGTTTACAAATATTGGAGTATATACATAAAAGAGGATTAACATTTCTGAAATATTGGTTTATAGGACAAATTTAAACAATTGCACTGCCAGGCACCGGCCGGGACCACCCAGACCTACAAATGCAATATATTTAAGTTATTTGGTAATTACAAGGGACAAACCCCTTATAAAGTGATTGCAGAATTGCTGGGATACGTCATCATTATGATCGGTGAAGGTCCAACATCTGGGACCCTCACTGAGCTGAAGAATCAAGGGGTTGCAGTGTTTAAAAAAAAAAAAAAAAAAAAACTATAGCACTATGTCTACTTTTATGTTCTCCTTGCACTTCCGGACACCAAGATGTAAAAGTATCTTCAGCCAGCTCCATTCACCAACTCTTTTTAGGATGGGCATACACCTACAAACAAGTGTGAAGAACATGCATCGTCAATCCCACTTTTGGCACCACCACCAGTTAGTAGAATGGGGTCCCAAGTCACTTGTTCCTCTTCATCCACACAACCCAAGCATATTTAACAGAGTGAGGGGTCAAGCATTCATGCTACCACAGCATCCAAAGTCAATGGGGGGAGTGCTAGACAACAACACACTTTGTACCACCAGATGCCTCCACTGTTCCAGGAGGTCTCCCTGGTCGTCTACGGTTTCCATAAAACATGCACGGTATGACAAATGCCAGCCAAGGAAAAAAAATATTCAGTGATATATTGATAAGAACAATAATTTTATTGGTTGAAAAGATTTTCAAGTGGTTTACATGGGTGTATCCCTCTACAACTGCTTGATATTGGATACAGCCTATGTACATCTTGAACAAAGGAGTGGATGGTCATTTAGGAATCGAAAAGCAGTGTTTTTTTATTATTTTCTTGCATATGGCATTTTTGCTTTTTTTTGTTTCTATAGACTTGAATGGAAAGAATGCAACATACAAACGCTTAACAGGAGGAAGCATTTACTTATTTTTTCTTCAAATGAATACCAGTCCTAGAGACGTTTTTTTTTTTATTTGTCTTTGAAGGGAAGATAAAAATAAAAAAAATACACCCCCCGCCTCACTCAACACTGTCGCAACAGAACCATAGATTTTAATGTAGGCAGCTCATCAATAGCGGCTGCTGCGAGGATGTGAGAGTTGAAAAGAACACAGCGTGATCCTGCAGCGGGGGGCCCCGAGATCTCTGCGTCAGGATCAAACCTCTACCTCGTGTAAACTACACAGTGACATCGGTTTTTATAAGCCACCGGCTATAGGGCTATAGCGAATATAGAAGAGAGAGAACTGCAGCTATTTGCTTCCATAACTTATAGCTGCCATCTCCAAAGCTATGTCCATACACTGGACTGGGACAATAGGCAAATAAGGCACATTGCGCCCACCAATGGAAAATTCAGCCCACTCTATGCTTCCCTGGGTGTCCTTCTGGCCTAGAAAGTCCTAGGAAGTCGCCTACCTTTGCCTATCCGTTGTCCCGGCCCTGTCCGTACATGAAGTGGAACTACATCACAAATGGGTTGTGTTGTCTTGTGGAGTTCAAAAAGATGTAATAATATAACAAGTTCTAGTGACCAGGATTCTGGAGAAGGGTCTGGATACATTTCTAGATGTAATAATAAAACAAGTTATAGTGACCGGGATTCTGGAGAAGGGTCTGGATACATTTCTAGATGTAATAATATAACAAGTTATAGTGACCGGGATTCTGGAGAAGGGTCTGGATACATTTCTAGATGTAATAATATAACAAGTTATAGTGACCAGGATTCTGGAGAAGGGTCTGGATACATTTCTAGATGTAATAATATAACAAGCTATAGTGACCAGGATTCTGGAGAAGGGTCTGGATACATTTCTAGATGTAATAATAGAACAAGTTCTAGTGACCAGGATTCTGGAGAAGGGTCTGGATACATTTCTAGATGTAATAATATAACAAGTTATAGTGACCTGGATTCTGGAGAAGCGTCTGGATACATTTCTAGATGTAATAATATAACAAGTTATAGTGACCGGGATTCTGGAGAAGCGTCTGGATACATTTCTAGATGTAATAATATAACAGTTATAGTGACCAGGATTCTGGAGAAGGTCTGGATACATGTCTAGATGTAGTAATAATAGAACAAGTTCTAGTGACCAGGATTCTGGAGAAGGGTTGGATACATTTTCTGATGTAATATAAACAAGTTATAGTGACCAGGATTCTGGAGAAGGGTCTGGATACATTTCTAGATGTAATAATAGAACAAGTTATAGTGACCAGGATTCTGGAGAAGGGTCTGGATACATTTCTAGATGTAATAATATAACAAGTTATAGTGACCAGGATTCTGGAGATGGGTTGCTGATCCAAGGATTTATTCTGATGGCCAGCTTGTAGTCGGGAAGGGATGCTCTCTCTAAAATGAGGACATTGACTTCTATCTCAAAAGGTTTTTCCTTCCTCTGGATCAACACTATAGGACTTTCCCGCTTCCTAAGACCTTCCCTCACATAATACTCAACTAAACAAGGAAGAGTGACTACATGTATATATCATGTCTGTGTGGCCAAAGAGGTTGCCTACAGTTGCAACTTTCTGCCTTCAATTAAAAGCATGAAGAGCAGCTCTGGAGCACAAAATTCTGCACGATGCAGAAAAACACTACAGAAGGTAAAAAAACAACAACAACAACATACGTAAGCTGAAAGTTTTCAACTACATTTTCACCTTTTGACATCAAATTGTTTTTTCAGTTCACAATTAACTTCTTGAAGGGGTTATTCAACTGTTGAATTTTTTTTGGGGGGGTGAAGATTGGCAGCCAATGTCCAAAAAATACCATTCAAATCTGTACTAAACTCTCCACTCCACTACTGATCAGGCATAGGAGATGTGATGCCACACTAGTGACATCTTGACTCCAATTACTGTGATGTCAAAAATACAGGACGAGGCCAATGCTAAGGTGGAAGGGTCATGTTCTGGCCGCTAATAAAGACTGGGGTGGCCGCCATAGCTTCTACTCTGGATTATAAAAGGTTGTTTTATTACATTGGCTACTCTTTTGAATTCTATTTTTCAAAAGTTGGAAACCTCTTTAGAAAACCGACTTTTTGTTTTTATTATGACGCTTTTTAATATATCCTTTTGACAAGGGAAGCTTTGTTTTTCTGAATCCGTTGCATAGAAAAAGAGTTAGAGAGGCTACAGACTTTTTTCTCTTTTTTTTTTTACTGAAATGCATATATTTTCTGCTAAAAATATAGTAATTTTAGTAATTTATTAATACTTTTTAACTAGCTGGCTTCTGTAACTTCATGTGCAAAGCAAGTTGCAGAATGCCTGTCAGAGACCTTCCCTCTCGCTTATATGAGGTATCACAATTGCTTGATATTTATACTGCAGGTTCCTCAATTCCCACATTAAGTTCTATTATTCTGGAAACTCTGAGAAACAGGGCAAACACTGTATTCTTCTTAGGAAAGTTGAAATTTCTATACCCCGCATTCCTGCCGGTATAAATTCATTGCATATGTTCCATAGAGCACATTGTTATTGGCTTACGTGGGAACGGCCTCTTGGATTGTAGCCATTGTGTAAGGAGATCTTTAGAAGTGGAATTTTTGGGTAATGTTCCCCCTGTTTGGTTAAGATCAATGACAGGCAGGAGCGCAGGGCTTTGATGTGGAAGGGCAGATTCTCCTGATTACTGGCGAGTGAGGCGGCTGGAGATAGGGACATGGAGCATCTAGAGTTTCCACAGAGCCATGACGATACACGTATTTCCACTCACAGAATCTGACATCTGTCTTCTCTCCGGCCTCATTGAATATCCTCGCTAATCTTCAATGCTTGAGAGGCGAGTCATCACCGAGAGTCAAAATATTTCCAGTAGGACACAAATACTACTTTTCCGATCTTCTTAGCACTCAATGTGGAAATTTCCAATAGATGTACAGTTGCAGAACGGAAAAAAAATCATGTTGGACAGGAATGGAAAGCTCACACTTGTGTGGGTGCTTTATAGCAGCGTTCCCCATTTCCAGTCATCAAGACCCACCAACAGGTCATGTTTTCTGGATTTCCTCAGTATTGTACAGGTGATTTAATTATGGTCAGTGCCTTCTGTGGGAGATCTTGAAAACATGACCTGTTGGTGGGGCTTGAGGACTGGAGATGGGGAACAATGCTCTATAGTGTACTGCAGCCTGGAGTATAACCAGGTAACCATGCCAAACTTAAAATGGGGCCGTGCTCCACCGGGACAACAAAGGATGATTATTTTGGTTTTTGATGGTCTCCCACTCATCTACTTCTATTTTCCCAATTGCCTAACCCATTATCAACAGTTATCAGTAACTGTAACTTGTCCATTGATGAAGATTGACCTCTGTCAGTAACTGGGCCCCATAACCACTACTATGCCTACTAATTATGTCCAGGACACAACTGGAGGAGGGGAGAGATCTCCTGAGCAAATACATATTGAAAGCCCCTCTAATGTTTTCTTATGGTCAAGGTAGAGTAGAATTATAATGTTTCCAAAAATGATACTACATGCGGTCTAAGGCACTCTTCATTCTTGCGTTGGAGGTTACATTGGGAACCTCCGTCGCGATTCTGTAAAACAGAAACTTGTTGGACTCCATTGTAGTTAATAGGGTCCGTCGGGCGCCGTTGGTGTCCATTTTCTGGTTCCTCCTCTGCAACGAAGGTTTGTAACAGAACTTCCAACTCCAGGCCTAAGTAATATCACCACTAATAAGTGGCAACTAGAAGTACAAATATAAAAGCACCAAAGAGTGAATAAATAGTGCTGCATAGTACCAATATGATGCCAACGAGAAGAGCTTGAACTCATTAGGAGATGCACTATAAGGAATATCTACAGCAGACTTTATGAAGGTGGGAATGGGATGGTGGGGGCTCTTAGGCAACTGATTTCTTGCTCATGCAGTAATCAAGCCCTAGTCAGTGTGCAGAGGTGTTGATAGGTTCCCCAAGACATTGGTGAGGAGATGGTGGTCAGTGTACCAAGAGACCCAGGGAAATTAACCAAAAATACCAGCAATCTGATAATATGGCTCCCATTACACTCCCACCCGTTGGTCATCCACTTTTTTCAGTCTCTTTAATAAGAAAATGAATTAATAAGTATTAATTATCTAAGGGATAACCCTTGTGGGAGCAGTAGGCCTGATTCACACATTGCAATCGGTGCAGGTGATCAAGCCAGTCACCAGTGATAACTAATGGCCCCACAATTTTGCTGGTCATACATTGGTCCTTCAAGTTACAATGGCCCCTGGATACAATATTCTCACCATACAAGTATCTTTCTTGGGACATCCTGACACCACACTCACCATACAATATCAGACGTTGCTGATCTGAGGCTCATGTGATTTATGGAAGATCACACCAATTATGAACATTTTACTTGTAAAAGCTTTGTATTAGTGAGGTCCATGCAGTGGTTGGCGGTCTATAGCGCCTCTCTACAGTACAGTGCAGTACTACATGTCCTCTACTGCTATTACATTTATTAGTGCAGTGCATGAAGTGATTGGTGGTCTAATAGACTGTAAGAATTCGTGTTCAGGGTCCTCTCTCCCTCAGTTGTTTGTCAATTAGTGTTACCATTGTATTTTATTTGCTCTTATCTTATTTATGTAATGCCCCCGGATGTACCAGGCCCTGGAATTAATGGTGCTTTAAAATAAATAATAACCCCTCTACCGAACAGCCTTTACGCTCTTACAATAACAGATTGCTGGCCCTAGAGGTACTTCATGTCCTGTACTGCTCTTACATGTATTAATGAGGTGCATGCAGAGATTGGAGGTCTATAGCTCCTCTCTACAGTACAGTGCGGTACTACACGTCCTGTACTGCTCTTACATGTATTAGTGAGGTGCATGCAGTGATTGCCGATTTATAGCGCCTCTCAACAATTCAGTGTGGTGCTACAGGTCCTGTACTGCTCTTAGATGTATCAGTGAGGTATATGCAGTGATTGGTGGTCTATAGCGCCTCTCTACAGTACAGTGCGGTACTACATGTCCTGTACTGCTCTTACATGTATTAGTGAGGTTCATATAGTGATTGACGGCCTATAGCGCCTCTCTACAGTATAGTGCGGTGCTACATGTCCTGTACTGTTCTTTACATGTTCGACAATGAGCGACTTCTTTGGGCACCAGGTGAGGACCCCCTTTTTTGTGTGTGTGACAAAAAGAAGTTTCTGTCCTCATCATAGAAAGTGATTTCCAGCATCTCTTTCTGATGTTATATGTAAGGACGAGCTTTATCTAGATCTTTCTTTCATCTTTATTTTGTTGGTGACATTTCGGAACCCCTGTACTCCCATAGGCCACCCCAGTTCAGGAGGTCATTGGAGTATACACGTGACACCAGCCTAATGGTGGCTCCTATCTACTATTTTTCTGGAGAACAGAAAAGCACTGAAAAATAATAGATCGATTCATCTGGTCATAATGTTTTAATAAAGAGCAGATTTTGCAGATCATCTTTCTGAGAAGAGGTTGCGAGATACTTGCCCGGGCCACACAAACTGTAGGGCTTATTGAAGAGTCAGGAAGCGATTTGTCTGGAATGTCACATAAACAATCCCATAGAATACACATCCTATACTGCTGCTGAACATTAGCAAACCTCTCTTTTGACTGAGGCCCATAACATGTCCTAGCAGGGGCAGGTTGCGCAATCAAGACTTGGAAGCCATCCAGCTATACTGGGAGCCGAACATTTCTGGCAGATCGTTTTAATCATTTTCATGCTTTGCTCCAAACTTCCATCCCGAACACAAAGGATCTCAAGCACAACTGGGAGATAGCAAACATTTTTAATTAAAATGTAATATCCTTCCACATAGAAGTTGCATCAGATTCTTTACACAAAAAATTGCAAAGTACAAAGCCTCGCTAACTCTCCGCGCCGAAATTGGAAGACGAAGAATCAAATGTTTACTGAGCCTTTGAAGGAGAATGGTGTAAGAACCGTCTCTCAAACAACCAGGAAAACACATGTCTGGAATCCAACATTTCACACGGATTGTGTTTGGTTGGGTCTGGATGATAATTACCGCAATCGTTTCACACTAAATCCTTGATGCTCTCAGGACTTGGCCGATACTTTCAATAGTAATCAAGGAAATACTTGCAGAGGCCTCCTAAATTGTTCCTGTTGTTCCATATCCAAAGTTGGAAACCCCAGGCTCATGGCACCAAACAAGTGACCACCACTTGAGACACCATTTTGTGCCTACAAGAGCCGTCACTTCCCTTCCCGAATAAAGCAATGAAGGTGAATGGGACCAACACCCAGTCTACAAAAGGTCAAAACCACATCAGAATCAAATTCACTTACATTTCTCGTCAGAGCGGCCATGGAAAATATTCACCTTCAAGTAGGTCACCAATGCGTTTTCAACAAGTTGCCAGAGGGGACTGAAGATCTGGTTCCAATGACCTCTTCTGACAAGTCAGAGTTAATCAGCAGCCTAAAATATGATGACAGAGGTGGACTGACCCCCAGGCTCTAATTAGCCACTTTGTCATTGTACCAGGTACCAAGCGCCTGTAGTCAACAGTGGAAAGGAACATAATCTGTATAATCCAACCAATTATCGGTTCCACACCATCTCCAGGTGTTGAGTTTTCAGGCACTATTGGACTATCGGGATGAAAGAAAAAGCTACTTTATTAGAAAACACATCCTCCATAGAAGAGTGAGGCACAAAATGCCACACTTAGGCGTTTCGGAAAAAGTCCTTGTTCACGGATTTTTTGGATTTAAAGAATTTTTCTGCCTTACTGGTTCCAGCCTACGGTGTCCGGAGCATAATCTAGGCTACAGTTGGTTACCTAAGGACTTCAGCTGTGGTGAGAGTACTACTTAGGATATATGGCTCACTATTGGACTATATTTAAAGGGGTTGTCTCACTACATCAATTAATTTTACCTCAGTCCTGTGTTTTCAGTTTCACTTTTGAATTCAGAAGCGTGTTTATTGCCTTCTACTGGCCTGCAGTGACGAGCTGCTGAGGACATCAGATCTGTTGCTATAGCAACCAGCACTGGCAGCCTATCAGGAGAGACCAAACAGGTCTGTAGCTACAGCGACCAGCGCTGGCAGCCTATCAGGAGAGAGCGAACAGATCTGTAGCTATAGTGACCTGAGGAGCTGATGCAGCCCATACAAGGGGTGATATCTAGGAATAGGTAGGACTCTGTTAATGGACACATGTTACAAAGAGACTTGTTATTGCAAGATCTTTAACATAAAAAGCAATCCTTGAAGTGAGACAACCCCTTTAAAGGGACACTTCCATCAGTAAACAGCAGTTTTGTTAAAACCAACATTTCTGGAAGATATATTTTTTAATATTTGGGAGTCTTTTTTTTTTTATTTTGGAAGTCCTATGCAATTAAAAATTACATTAAATATTTGCCCTTCTCTAGCTGTTATAGTATAGGAATTTTATTTCTTCATGGAAGGGAAGACTCATTTCCGTTTACTGCAGCTGCTGCCTATCTTATGTAGTCTCATTATAAATAGTAGATAATGGCATAATGATTGTTCTAATGTTCTCTGGACAAGCCAAGATAACGATTAGACCATATTGACAGGCCAATGACAAGAGCAATTCATGAGAGGATAATTGGTTAATCTTTTTTTTTGCACTGAGGAGATTTTTCTTTTTTCACACTTATCAGGTCCTGCTAATAAAACTTACACTTCTTAGGCCCTTGGTGGGAATAGGAGAGAGCAATCAAGAAATCCTCACTGCTGTGCGGTCATTGCTCACTGAGAGGAAGTCAGAGAGACAAAATCAGGAAGCCATGTATATAGGGGAACTGTAAAAAATTCTGTATTAAAAAACAAAAAAAGCTTTATAATACTCGCATATTGCTTGTTAGGCTATGTTCACACGGCTTATTTGCGGGGCGCCGGCACCTCACCGGCCCATAGACTTTCATTACCAGCGGTGCGTATACGCCGCTAGTAATTGACATGTCACTTATCTCCCCCCGCAGCGGATTCGCCGAGCAGGGAGAGGAGACGTAATCCATAGTTCTCTATGAGAACTGTGGATTACCGTAATGACTGGGACGTATTCCAGCCGTAATTTGCGCACTCTGGCGCGTAATTACGGCTGAAATACGTCCCATTTTAAGCCGTGTGAACATAGCCTTAATATGTGAAAAAGAAAGTTTTGATGATAGTATATTTAAATGAGCATCTGTTTACTAGTTTGGAGAGGGCGCCAATATTATTGCAACCAGGATCTATAGCAAACCAAATACAGAACATTCTATAGAACCTTCAGAAAGGAATTCACAGTGTGTTGAATACAACCTATCCTAGGGCAGCGTGACCCAGAGGATGAGATTTAATGGTCATAGTGCGGATTTCTGTCGGACCTGAGCGCCCTACTTTTCCTATCAATTTGGACGCATGCCTTCCGCTTATTATAGCTTCTGTACAGTATCTGCTTCCAATATCACAGAGATTAAAGCCTAATATGGCACAGATTACCGACATCTGCAGATGTAATGGCTAAACTGTGGTGTGTATAGTGCGGCCGCATTGATGCTCGATAAGAACCAAGGAAATTGCTTAGATTGCTATCAGGCAGGCTGCTAAATGGACTCGCTCCAGGTCTGTGCGCGAGGTCAGGTATGATTGCACTAATAGGACGCAGGGGAGGGGTGGATATGTTCCCAGTGAATTGCCTTGCTGCCTTGTGTTAAATGAATCCACTGTCAAGACCAGAATGGACATCGGGCATGTTCCTTAGAGGCGGAGATCATCAGTGGGGCTGCCCAACATCTGAGGGGCATTTGCCACCAGGAAAGATCCCTTTAGATTAAGGCATATAATGGGTGCACTCACACCTTCTGAACTACTTTCTAAAGTACAGTGTGTGGTGCACAGAAACAAATATCTCCAGGTTTCTAAATTAGAAAAAGTAATAGGTACCTTCTCAGAATCCCTCAACCATTGGATGGTGCCAAGCGCTGCCATGTCTTGGAGGCTAAACAAAGCAGAACACCCCCTTTTTTTTTTGGCCATAGGGGCAAAAATGTTATTTTCAATTTCGTTATATTGTGTATCCACCGATTAAGTTTACATATTCCAAAAAATTAGAGTTGGGCAATAACATTAAGTCCTACTGAAAATTTCTGTGTTTTCAATTTAATAACAAATTTAGAGCACCTTATTTAAGAACTCTTATTCCTTTGTTACTACTCCTGGAAACGTTTAAATAAATTGACAACTAGGGGGCGACATGTATGAACGTTGGCGCATAGAGGCCGTGTAGAATGTATGAAGCTGTTCTTCTGCAGCTCATACATACAGGCGCAGTGTAGAGCCAATACCACAAGTCTGGCTCAGGCAGCACCTTTACTCTGGTCTGGCTGTTCTTCTGCATGGGCATACATACAGGGCAGTGTAGACCAATACCACAAGTCTGGCTCAGGACCCACTTTACCCTGGTCTGGCTGTTCTTCTGCAAGTCATACATACAGGGCAGTGTAGAACCAATACCACAAGTCTGGCTCAGGCACCACCTTTACCCTGGTCTGGCTGTTCTTCTGCAGGTCATACATACAGGCAGTGTAGAGCCAATACCACAAGTCTGGCTCAGGCACCACCTTTACCCATTGCTGTTCAACTTTTAACATGGTAAAACAGGAGATTAGAGGGCAAAAATCTGGCACAGCCCCATCTTTGTTGTGTGCAACGCGGCCCTTCAAAAAGCCAACCCATCTGCCTATACTAACATTAATGGCTTTGGAGGCAACCAGCTAGGTCTGCCCCTTACAGGCAGGTAGATGCCTCCCTGTAGGGTAGGCACCACCTTACCCCTTTCTTGTTATACAGGGGAGGTAGTGCCACCATTAGTTGGTCAGGTAGGCTAGTGCCCGCAGTTACTACCCGGCAGTGGGAGTGCCGATACCACAGTCTGCCAGCCCCACCCTGGTGGTGTTCCCCACATTGACAGCCAGGTAGTTGCCCCCAATTGGCCAGCCCATAGTTACCCATTGTATCTTCTGCAGGTATTACCCCATTGTAGCCAAGCCAGAAGTTGCCCCCATTTAACCAGCCAGGTCTGTTCCCTCATTGTCAACCAGGCAGGTAGAGCCCCACAAATGTAGCCAGCCCACGTAGTTGCTCCATGTTACTACAGGCCAGGTAGACTCCCCCACCACACCCCCTTTACCCTTTGGTGCCCAGGCAGGGCCCATGTAGTTATAAATAAAATAATAAATTCTACTTACCTGTCAGGCTCCTGCAGTTACCGGCCAAAAAAGCTCCAGGGCCCCCCGATCTCCTCAGCGGACCAGGGGTAGAGATCCACAAATCCTGGCTCACTTACCCCTTACTCTGATCTGGTGTTCCGCGCGCAGAGCCGTACATACAGGGGGAGGGGGGCCCAATCCACAGTCTGGCTCCAGGGACCCCTTTGACCCTGGTTGAGCTGTCCCTGCGGCCCTGACACCGGCAGTGGAGAGCCACCAGGCCGGGCCCGGCACCACCACCAGTGCTCTGGCGCTGCGGTCATTACAAAGGACCCCACGAAGCCTGGGCGTCGGGAAACCTTACCCTCTGGCTGCCGAGGTCATCTGGGAGGGCAGTGTAGAGCCCCAAATAGCGGGGACCCTACCCCGCCCAAAAACAGGAGAGTTGGACATTGTATGCCTTTACCCTGGTCCCGTTCTTCTGCAGGTCATACATACAGGTGCAGTGTGAGCCAAATACCACAAGTCTGGCTCAGGCACCCCGTTTACCTGGTCTGGCTGTTCTAACTGTTCTGCGCAAAAGAATCATAAATGTGTTTAATCCTATGAATGTGGTGCGACGCCCCAAGAACGTCCCAAATCTTTGCCATATTAAAAAGTGTTGCACTGGCGCTTATCGCACCAAAGTTTGAAGTGCAACTGTTCATACATCTATAGAACAGGTCTATTACAGCTTTTTGACACCAGATAACTGGTCCAGCCCCGTCCATACATCTTTCCCTAGGTGCTCCAAGCGGATGTAGCAGAATTTAGTTTGACCGTGATATCCCTACTTTTCATATTATCTGTTCTTATCTGTAAGAAAAGGCCACTGAGCAGCATTCAAAAAGTGGAGATAACTTTCTATGCTGTGCAAGATCTGTCGGATTAATCTTTGCTACGTCTGTACCCAGGCATACTATGTAATCAGTGCTGTGTAGGGACATGCTGTATTTCTATGGGGAATGGTAACACCCAATTAATTTAAACATTTGCAGGAAGAATGACAGAGGAACACAACAGAGTTCTAAGAAAATAAAAAATCTCAATAACAGATATGTCCTGACATGTCCTCTTTTCAGATGCAATGTGCCTACTGCTGCTATCCAAAACCTGTAGCTCTCAAGCTGCTGCAAATTTACAAGCCCTAGCATTCCCTGACAGCTGGCATGCAGGGTGCCGAAGAGCCACAGGTTCCCTATGGGAAGCACGGACCCACAATGCACAGTAAATCCTCACCATGAAAATAATGCCATGTTTCTTCACTGGCAAATGCAGCTATACAAATGGGTACAATAGTAATAAGCAGCAGGAGCTGTCATTGCATTTCTTTTTCATTATACAAAGCTCCAGATTTCACATCTCTGCCAAGTCAATGTGGTAGCAGCTGCCGGACGTCAGACACCGACGGGCCTGGTGCAGACATGTAAACTTTCAGGCGCAGGCCTTGGCACTAGGGTACAAACGGCAGGTTCCAGATACAGAAATTTAGAAAGGAAACGGTGGTTGAAATGCATTTGCCAAGAACACCCATTGCCGGACACAGTGACCCATTTGTTTTGTCCTGACCTGAAAATTGGGTGCAGCTCTGTAACAAATACAGGCAGTCCCCGGGTTATGAAAGGGATAGGGACTGTAGGTTTGTTCTTAAGTTTAACTTGTATGTAAGTCAGAACAGGTAGATTTATTACATGTAGCTGCAGCACAAAAGGTTTTTTTTTGTTTCAGATAGTGCAGGGAAGGGTTTTTTACATTTGTTTTGCTGCCTGTGCCCCTGTTAAGAAGATTTCACCTCATGTGCTGCTGTGGCATGCTGGAACTTTTCATTCCACAGCTACTATCTGCTGTAGAACATGGAACTACAAGTGTCAGCATTCCCCATAAGTCTCCGTTTGTAACTAGGAGACAGATGTAAGTCAGAACGGTGTAAGTTGGGGATTGCCTGTATACTGCTTTTCTTACAGCCGGAAGTACTACTGTGCAGTTTGACAAGTATGTAACAGTACATACTCTACTGAATTACATAGGAACAGCACTGTGCACATCCAGCAAAGGATTACAGTGCATTCATGAACAGAAAATCCCAAATATATGGATAGGTCTACCAGTAAAGAGAACTAGTACTGTGCACACCCAGCATTACAGTGCATTCATGAACAAAAAAAATCCTAAATATGTGGATATATCTACCAAAAAAAAGGAAAGCAGTACTGTGCACACATAGCAAAATATTAGTGTGCATTCATGAACATATATATAAAAAAAAAACAAAAAAACTAAACACTTGGCTATATCCAAGAGAAAAGAGGGGTATTTCTGTGCACACTGAAGAGATATTGATAAGAGAAGGATTCCTGTGCACTGATAAGCCAAAAATGATTAAAATATGGATACAGCCACCATAAAAGATGAGTTGTACTGTGCTAGGGATTACTGTGCATTCATGAACAAAAGAAATCCTAAAGATGTGGATACAGTCACCAGAAATGTGGTACTGTGCACACAAAGAGAAGGATTACTGTGCATTCATGAACAGAAAAAAAAAATCCTAAATATATAGAGCTATCCAACAGAAAAGAGACGTATTACTGTGCACACCTAGCAGACCCTAACAAGGATTACTGTGCATTGATGAATAAACAAAAAATGACTATAGGGATATATCCACCATAAAAGAGAAGTTGTACTGTGTACTGACTATATGGTCGGACTGGAGGGAGATACTGATAATTATATTCAAGCTTATACTCATTTCTGATCAGAACTATTCACAAAGTAAAGCGATAAGAGCAGACAGGACAAGGACTGTTTGAAGATGTTGTTCACTATAGATGATACTTTTTTAAAATATGATTAATGATTAAATGAAATCCTGCTGTGATTCTCAGCGATCAAATATAATCTTTGGAGGATCCAAACAGCAAGTGTTTGATTCTCCTGCAGCGCCACCACTGGGGAAATAAAGCATTACATAGTGGCGATTAAAATCAATGGCTTGTCCATGTACTGAATGGACGAGCCAGGTCCTCCAAAGCTAGAGACGCTCTTTGAAACTGTCCTCTAATCTGACTAATAGTGGGAGTTCCCCATTCTGGATTTATAGCTATTAAATGAGTTGTCCACCTACCCTTTTTTTAATTGAGACTATGCTATTGAGCATAAAAACCCCACACACTTATCTCTAAGCTGATGTGTGTTCTAGTGATGCAGCTGCTGGTCCTCTCCCCTGGTCTTACGTTGTCTTCTGGCTCCGGCCAAACGAACATCACTGGGGCGTCAAAGAATTATAAATGGGTCTACTTCTACTAATGTGGTGCGACGCCCCCAGAACACCTCAAAACTTTGACGCGCTAAAAAGTGTCTTTGGCGCGATACCAAGGCACTTATTGCGCCAAAGTTTGGAGTGCGCCTGTTCTTACATCTATAGAACTGGTCTACTACAGCTTTTGAGGCCAGAATTCTGGCGCAGCCCCGTTCATACATGTCGCCCAAAATGTCCAAGATCCTATGAAGACCCATTATGTGGTTTATTCATTAATTTATATGGGACGCATGTCTACTTTTGAGCAGAGTCTTAACACTTTGATTAGATAATTTATAATCCCTGGGAAGTTGTCAAAGCCCCTCCCCTTAGCAAGTAAAAAAAAACAGAAATAAAAGTTATGTGTTATTGTAGTATCTACAGCCAACTAAATCCACATTGTTGGGTGGAAGCAGCTTGTAACTAGGAAGTGATGCCAAATGAAAACACTTTAAATGTGGTTTAGTCAATTTTAGACAGGGAGCTCAAAATTTAAAAGAAAAAAAAAAAAAAAATCATCCGGAAGATCTTAAGTTCCAAGTATGTGGCCTAATCAATGCCATACTTGCATAATTGTTAACACAATCCTTGGCGGAAAGATAAATACACAGTAACCACCAGAGAAACCCTGCTCTATAATGCATGCTACAATGAATAGGAATATACTTGACCGGGGCACAAAGGGCATCAAAACTGGCACCAGGGGCCACATGTATGAACCAGTTTAGGTCTAAAACTCACTTTTTTTGCCCATAGCTTACTATGGGCAAAAGAGTGAGTTTTAGACCTAAACAGTTTCATCCATGTGGCACCAAGTGTGCATGCTCCATTGAGGACCCACATCGTCTGGTGGTGGCACATACTGAAGATAAGCACCAACCTGATGGTATACAACCTCCCATATGAATGGCTAGAAGGTGACTGCAAGCTTTGTCCATAGTCAGTGTCATTCCTTTTATCCAGAAAATGTAATAATCCCCAAAATATGATAATTTGGTAAATCTAATATTCCTGCACAGAACTGCAATATAGTCTGAAGATTCACAAAACAGAAACATTAGCATAGATATTAGAATAAATTTGACTTTGCCAAAGGTTTTTGGTTCTTATTTGTGAATTTTACAAAGATTTCTAGTTCCATTTGATAATCCAGATTGTCATAATAATCCAGCCCTATGATGCCAGATTAAAGGACTTGTTACCGTACATGCACATAGCAGAATAGGTTATTGGAAATAAGAACAACAACAAAATATCAGGACAAGGAGGTGAGAAAAGCTACAAGTCAGAACATGAAGGATTTTCCCATTTCCACTTCCTCCCCCATCCTCTTTTGCCTGGGATCAGCTTTCAGGAGTTTGGCCCGAGACTCAGGATCTTCCCCCCACCCCCCCCCAGATCAGTTTACAAGGCCTGCATCTGAAACCAGGATGTCCTTGAGGCTGCAGGACACAGACCCCCTCCCTCTACCCTCCTATGTACCCAGCAGGTTGTCAAAGGTCATCCCCCATTTGTCATAATCTTTCTTCTTGTGAACGGTCTACATTACAGTGCATTCTGCTAGGAAATGAGTCCCTGGAATGTCCAAACACCGTGCAAAGTGGATGGATATATTTACATTCTGGTTTTAATGGTTAAAAACAAGACAACACGTTCCATAATATTTATGTGCTTAAAATAAATTCTCTAAAGAGGAACAATGGCCGTTCCTGACATGTCTGATTAGTAAATCCTTCTGTTCCCTGTGAAATAACAATTCTGAAGCCTCTTCTCTTACAACTTTGTGTTGTGCTGCTCCTCTGTTATTCCTCCTGGAAATGTATTACTGAATCTGTCAGATGGGCGTTACCATTCCAGAGGGCGTGTGTTCCCTGCATGGTCTGACATTGCTCAATCAGTGAAATGGTAACACCCATCTGACAGATTCAGTAATAGAGTAGAGTCAGGATCCATATCCAGGGATAACAGAGGTATACACAGCACAGCACAGAGTTATAAGAGGAGAGGCTCCAGGATTCTCATATCACAGGGAACACAAGGGTTTACTAGCACAGTCATGTCAGGAGAGGTCACAGGTCCTCTTTAAAACTGGCATCAATACAGATACACGATTATCGAAATTCCTTCACGAGATACAAATTTATATTTTAAAATTACAAGTGTAGTCCAGTGCTTCTACAAAATAAAGTCAACACCTGAAAATGTTATAAAACATCTACTATTTATCTGTTAAAGGGGTTGTCTCACTACAAGGATTGCTTTTTATGTTAAAGATCTTGCAAAAACAATTCACTGTGCAATATATGTCCATTAACAGTGTCCTATCTATTCCTAGATATCCCCTCTTGTATGGGCTGCATCAGCTAAAGTTATAGACCTGTTCAATCTCTCCTGATAGGCTGCCAGCATTGGTTGCTATAGCTACAGACCTGTTCAATCTCATGATAGGCTGCCAGCACTGGTTGCTATAGCTACAGACCTGGCTTCTACTGCAGCCTAGTATAAGACAGTAAACATGCTGCTGAATTCGAAGTGAAACCAAGAGAACAGGACTGAGGTAAGATTAATCAATGTAGTGAGACAACCCCTTTAAATTCCAGCTCTCCAGAGGTCCCTGATGGATACTTTTTTTTATCCTATAATCATAACGTGCCGTACATCCACATGCCCCCTTATCCCATTAACATAAACACTAGGCCCATTGATTGGCTTCTGTGGTCACAAGTATGTGTGGCAAGTCATTATTGCAGGAAGATAAAGACCGGGGAGCAGAATGAAAATTTTTAACATTTTCCGCCTAGTGTAATTTTTTAAGTCCAAAACCAGCCCTTTAATTCCCTTCAGGATATAAATCACTGATGCTTGAGACTGGTCTGAGCTCCCAACCCCTGGGGTCAAACCGCCCTTCACTGGGAGCTTCTACATGGTAGCTCTGTCACAAGTATAGAGGCGGTTAGGAAAGAGTTAAAAGTAAAGCATACAGCCGGATGTAGGATTAGCAAGTCAACCCTAAAATTGCATGGCAAACATCAGGTCACACTCAAAAAGCATATCTGCAACTTCACAGTCAGCAGACCAGAAGCCTGAAATCTCAGGAATTTTAACTATTTCCATAGAAGACACTACATACCCCCACCTACAGCAGCTAGTATGGAACAAACAACGGTATGGGGGGGGGGGCGTGAAGTGCAGAACATAGGAGTAAGCAGCATGCAAAACCTTAAAAAGATATGGGACTATGTTTGGAATCTATCTAGTAAGCAAGATTAGGACTTTAACTAACAGACGATGTGGACAACCTAAAGGTCTTCACACATGGTGGGTCTGCATGACTCCAGACGGCGACCTCAAAGAGTCTTATCCTCTACATCTAAGCTTTGATTCCATGAGAATTTGGCCAGGCTTGGAGAAGATAATGAGCACTTCCAACAACCTAAACATATTGGGAAACCTCCATGCTGTGAACCTGGACATGAAAGACACGAGGCTCGTACATATGGTGGACAGTGCTCAATCTCCACAGAGTCCATGGATAGCTACATAGTTTGTATGGCTGGAAAAAGACAGACGTCCACCCAGTTCAGCCTATTGTTTTATATTGTTGATCCAGAGGAAGGCAAACCCCTGCCCCCATGAGGTAGAAGCCAATTGTCCTCATTTTAGGGGGAAAAAAAATCCTTTGCCTCATCTACCCATCCATAACTGGGTTTGACAAATATTTGCACACATTGTCAGACACCTCTGTGTTCCCAATGACTCTTCCATCTGCCTTGACCAACGATTGAGCAGATGTTGATTGGAACTGGACACCTTCTTGAACCAAAGCACGCCATCAACCTGTTAACAGCTGGTAGGACCATGAAAATAGCAGCTTGTGTGGGCAACCTTAAAGAAACTGTGAAAACACACACACACATATGGCTTGTGTTAGGTTCCCGACAAGATGCCTTACGGGGTTTTTTCCCTTCTCGATACTCTATATAAAGTAAGCACACCCCTATCTATTCTGGTCTCCAGTATCCTCCTGTTCCGGTATTAGGATAGGCCCAATTTATCTTCCTTAGAAGAAAGCGCTGAGGAATATATTTATGCTACTTAAAGGACGGTAATAAATCACCGGCTGGATATCAAATAGAGATCGCAATGGTGAATACAGAACAATGGAGGAAGCCAAAATCCATCTATAAAAATCCACAGAAAATGTACCCCCCTCCTCTAAGCACCATCAAATCAAGACACGTTAGGCATAAAGCTCCCAATTTTCTGCAGTGCTGCTCGATGGCAGGGAAAAGAAGCCTGCACTGATAACTTTATGATACCGCAGCAGACATGATGAATGGCTATGACAATGGTCATTAGTTTGATGTGTCCCGGCAGTGGAGGCTCAGCTGCCTGGATGGCATTCTAAGACCCTACTCAGACACCTCTATATTCAAATTACAGGCCCGTTATAACTCAATGTCACCTTCAGCTACTCTGGTATGGGGAAACTTTAAAACATACAAAACGTGTTACAGTAGCCGTAGAGCAGGAATGATGGTCGGGGTGAAATATTTGAGGTGGGACGTCAGGGCATACCACATGCCACCCTCCTGTTACTCCCTGGCGCTAGCACAAAAGTGAGGCATGCATGCAAGATATGGGCTGTAGAACGGTCCAGCATATTACATCACTGGCATGCATGTAATACTAAACATGTAATATCGGAACCTACTGCCACATAATGCACCGTGGAGGACTCGCTTTCCTCCATTGACACTGCCAGGTCTTATGCGTATCACCACTGACCTCCAGATCTGTGATTTTACACAATAGACCAAAGCCAATCAGTCTTGGTATAAGGAAGAGATAGCGAGCTAGCACTGCATCAGATGATTTGTAAAAATGCCTGCCTGGCAACGGAGGAACTGACAGCAGGATGAAGACTGAGCAGAGTGACTCTTAAAGGCAATTGTCCCCAGTGGAGTTGTGACTTTAATTATATGACCCTAGCAGGGGAGGCTATTCTGTCATCAGCGGAGCCAAGGAGTACTGCAGAGCAAGGACGGGCAATCATGCCAGCTCCCCAGGAGAGTCTGCTCTTGCTTCTTGAAGGATGGGACCCCAATGTGGATCTTAGGATCTGTATCCCCATATGGCACCCAGCCCTATATGCTTAATGAGCCGCCTCTCCAATCAGCTCACCAGGAGAGTCTGCTCTTGCTTCTTGAAGGATGGGACCCCAATGTGGACCTTAGGATTTGTATCCCCATGTGGCACCCAGCCCTATAGATGGTTAATGAACCACCTCTCCAATCAGCTACCCAGGAGAGTCTGCTCTTGCTTGATAAGACCCCAATGTGGACATTAGGATCTGTATCCCCATATGGCACCCAGCCCTCTAGATGGTTAATGAGGCGCCTCTCCAATCAGCTCCCCAGGAGAGTCTGCTCTTGCTTCTTGTAGGATGGGACCCCAATGTGGACTATAGGATCTGTATCCCCATGTGGCACCCAGCCCTATAGATGGTTAATGAACCACCTCTCCAATCAGCTCCCAGGAGAGTCTGCTCTTGCTTCTTGTAGGATGGGACCCCAATGTGGACCTTAGGAGGACCCCAATGTGGACTATAGGATCTGTATCCCCATGTGGCACCCAGCCCTATAGATGCTTACCGAACCGTCTCTCCAATCAGCTCCTAACGCATTAGGTCCTATACAACAAGGTGGGCGTAAAGGATTCCCCCATGAACCTCATAGTTACATGAAATCAAGTTGCCCTCCCCCCACCAAGTTCTATAGCAACCACCGTGAAACCCAATGAACATTGCATAAAGCCACACATTAAATAGATGAAGGCTTTTTCTTACCAGATGTATCCCACAGACTCAGCTCTATCCTCTGGGTGTCAATTTCAAAACTGGCTGTGTAATTCTCAATACGGTGGGAACGTAATTCTGAACGGAAAGATAAAAATCAGGTTATCTCTCTGTAACGTTAGGTCATGTGCCGCCCATGCAAACTTAGAAAATGCGACTACATAGCGGGTGAACTGTAAAATCTACAACATTGTTGCTTTACTTCCATATACCCTACAATGGATTTCCTATATTAATGATAAATATTTACATAAAGCAAATTCTAAGCATAAACAAAAAAAAAAAAAGAACATAAAGTTAAACTTGCAATAAATGCATCTCACAATGACACAATCTACCCATTCTAACCCACAGAGCTTGCAATCTATAGGGAATCGTTGCAGTAATGCAATATTACCACTTCTGGCAGGAGCTTTGCAGTAATAATATACCCCTGAGAACAGATGCGGGTGAGAGATTAGTGCTCAGAGGGGCTGGTTAACCCCTGAGTAGCTGGATAAGCCTTGTTCAGTGATGCAGGGACTTACCTCTGGGAAAGAGTCCTTTGCAAAGACATGTAATAAAGCAGTCTTCCCACACTGGCTGTCTCCCACTACCACAATTTTGCATTTAACATTTTGGTTGGGATCCATCATAGATTTGCTAGACAGTTTCTGGCTGGCTCTTCTCTCCTTCATTGATGTGAACTTATTCCCCTTTTGCTGATACAATAGAAGTTATGCAGAGAGAGAGAAAGGAGGCAGCTTGTTCCCAGCAATCCCCTACAGCTGTTGTATCCTCGCAGAGCAGTAATAACACATCCAATAGAGAGGTGACTGAGCTTTGTTTCACTACTCCTGGCTGGTTTTATGTGTCCAGCCTCCTGCACTATCCTTATGTCAGAGATCCACCCTTTTTCATTGTAGGCAGCCTTGCTGTATGAACACCATGCTGCAGCCTCTCTCTGCTGGCTTGTATCCAGCGCGCCATCTAGCGCACAGCAGTGACATGACAGGGTTGCAATCCTTTCTCTTGGATGGTTTATTTTCTTGTAGCTGGAGCTAAATTGTAATCACCTTTACTGCAATGGGCGAGTGCATAAACCAAAATGAGTAGAAATCAATAACAGAGACTCAAGCATGTGTCTGATTGTAACCATGGAAGAAAGAGAGCTTGGAAGGGAGGTTTTCTATAACAAGGTGTTGTGTAGTGAAAGGGCTGGGAAGGGATATAGCATGGGCAAGGGGTACAATAGGCTGGGTAAAGGATGTAGCATGGGCAAGGGGTACAAAAGGCGGGGAAAAGGATGTAGCATGGTCAAGAGAAACAATAGGCTGGGTAAAGGATATAGCATGGGCAAGGGGTACAATAGGCTGGGTAAAGGATATAGCATGGGCAAGGGGTACAATAGGCTGGGTAAAGGATGTAGCATGGGCAAGAGAAACAATAGGCTGGGGAAGGGATACATATAGCATGGGCAAGCGGTACAATAGGCTGGGTAAAGGATATAGCATGGGCAAGAGGTACAATAGGCTGGGGAAGGGATGTAGCATGGGGGAAAGAGGTCCCAATAGGCTGGGGAAGGGATATAGCATGGGCAAGAGATACAATTGGCTGGGGAAGGGATGTAGCATGGGTAAGAGGTACAAGAGGCTAGGTAAAGGACGGGGGGGAGTGAGTGCAGCCGCGCGTCACTTCCCTGTGACGCTGACATGTGTGTACGGGCACAGCGGCGCCGGACATACAGGGGGGGGGGAAACGATCCCTTCTGCCTCCTCCCTGCTCAGCGAGGTTTCCGGGCGGGTGAAGGCGGGTGCAGCCCGCTTCACCCCCCTGTGGGAACGGACCGGCGGCGCCAGGTAGCGCACCAGCGCTACTCCGGCGCCACGGGCCCTTTATAAGGACCCCCGCCGCCTGCTGGCGGCGGGAGGAATGCCAACTCCCCCGGAAGGGCGGGGACCCCAAATAGCGGGACCCCCCCCGCCAAAAACGGGAGAGTTGGCATGTATGGATATAGCATGGGCAAAAGGTGTAATAGACTGGGTAAAGGATATAGCATGGGAAAGAGGTACAAGAGCCTGGGTGAAGGATATAACATGGGCAAGAGGTACAATAGGCTGGGGAAGTGATGCAGCAGGGGCAAGAGGTACAAGAGCCTGGGTGAAGGATATAGTATGGGCAAAAGGTGTAGTAGGCTGGGGAAGGGATATAGCATGGACAAGAGGTACAAGAGGCTGAGTAAAGGATATAACATGGGCAAGAGGGCAATAGGCTGGGGAAGGGATATAGCATGGACAAGAGGTACAAGAGGCTGAGTAAAGGATATAACATGGGCAAGAGGTACAATAGGCTGGGTAAAGGATGTAGCGTGGGCAAAAGATCTTTCTGGTGCATCTTTCAGATCTGTTCAAAGAATTGTCATGTCAATTCTTGATCTGAAAGACGCAGCAGGAGCCCTATTTAAAACTGCTGCAGCAAAAACGCATCCAAACACATACCTGCCTGTTGGATGTGTGTTGGATGCAATTTAAGCAGCACTTTTGAATACATTTTTCGGATCCAAAACGGATCCAAATACGGATCCAACGCGCTGTGTGAATATATCCTACGTTCACACAACAGATTTGGTCACAGTATTGTTTTTTTTGTTTTTTTTTTTTGGGGGGGGGATTTAGTGCTGTATCTGCCTCAGAATCAGCATCCAATCCAACAGTAAACTACCCACCCACGACGTTTCATATGACATGCCCCCTTTATCAAGTGTGGATAATACAGTGATTAAAATTACTATAAAGACTATTTATTGGATTATTGCCATCTGTTAAAGAGTTAGTTCCGTTTCGGGAAATTCTCTTCTCGGGCTGCTCGTTGCTAGCTGCGATCCAGCCCTGCATGCTAGTACCGCCCTCCTCATTCACTTCTATGGGAGTATAGTCGAGCACACACACTCTCAGCTATATTCGAAACTCCCATAGAAGTGTTATCGTCACCCTCATCATTCACATGCAGGGCCGGATCAAAGCTAACAATGAGCGAGGGAATTTCTCGTAATGGGACTAACCCTTTATTCTCGGGCCATAGCGTGAACAAGACAATTGAGGTGGTCCCACGGATGGGTTAAGTCTGTGGAATTAGGCGCCAGGGCAATACTTCTTTTGTGACATGTTGCATTGTGTTGCTGGAAGATCCTGTACGCCCCACAGAAGACAATTAGCATGTATGGTGGCAGAGGTGGAACTTAAAGCTCATGGTCCTTATGCTAAAAGTGAAATAGAGCATCCCAGCTACCACGTGTCATTTACAATACTGGTGTCTTATGTGGCATAAGGGCGTTTGGGCCCCTCAGGCTGTAGGGTTGGGTAGCTACTGTACCTCTGCACCCCCTATAGCTATGCCCCTATACAGGTGTACCTGTTCTGGAAGGATGGATTAATACCCAAAACAGTTCAGTGTGCCTTACAAATGGATGAGTGACCCAGAGAATTCAAGAAAAACATTCACCAAACCAGAATACTGCCACCACCATTTTGTGTACTTCCAGCAATGGTTGCAGAGTGTTTTTTCTCTGATGTTTCTCGCTTGACAACTTGCCAACATCCATTCATTGCCAATAAGCGGAGGTACAATTTCAATGCTGTCATGAAAACTGAAACCTTGTCTGCCAATGCAGCTTGGTTAGTGGAGGTGCAGTGACCACCTATCTGCTCCAGAGCCCCAAAAGCAGTAGGATTCACTGAAATGTTGCATTAGACACAAGTCTGGTTGCTTCCTGGGTCATTTTAGTGGTGAGCTGCTCCTCCGCAACATGTCGGCCCACCCTTCCGCATCTTCATACCCAACATTTACCGCTCACATAAATGGCACGTGGTGCTCCACAGTTTCCATGTCGCATATTCACACTTACCATGCACTTTCATCACAGCGGGCACCAACAGTTCAAAAACTGCAGTTTCAGATATGCTGATAGCCAATAATAAGCCCTTTTAGCAAGTCTTATATATTGCCTTTTTGCCCATGGCAGCAAAGAAAGATATGTGTGCAGACATCCCATCACACACCCTATATACCCACCAAGCCAGCTCTGCACACGTGACTTCCCTCAAAAATGAGGAAGTGGTCATAATAATGTGAATAAACCATGTCTGTAAATTGAAGACTATATAGCTCAGGGATGTAGCAATAGGGACTACACAGCTGCATGCAGCCATGCACCAAGTAGTAGCGAGGGTCCATAATGATACAAATATCTCATTATAAAATATAGCTGGGCTATCCTTCGTCCTAGGCAGAGATTCGACTTCTTATCCTGGCTAATACACGGCATCTAGTACCAAGCATAGGGGCATATGCTCTGCCCACCCCACCCAGAAACACCCTGCATTAGGCTTCCTTTATACACAGGGGAGGATTTCCCAAAAACTAACATTTCCTATGCTAGGCATAAATTATAGTATATCTGTTTGCTGTTGGAGGTGATTCCCTCCACTAAGTCTTCTCTTGTAAAATGGCAAAAAATCCTTTTTTTTTTTTGCGGAAATGAGGTTTGCACAAAAAATTGCGAGTTTTGTATGTCTGAAAACGTTTTTGCATGGCATAATAAATTTCCCCGGTCCCTAGAGCAGGCTGCGGTTTGATAATAAAGCATTGGAACCAAAAATTGCACAAAAAGTAGAATAAGACGCCACAAAAAATATATTGCACTTTCCATCTCCCTACAGCAAACATTTGGCTGTGGCAATTTTCTTTTTATTGACAAAAACACTTGGGGTGACATGTATGAACGGGGCTGTGCAATTTGGCGTATCTTGTGCCAAAAAAATGTCGTAGCTTGGTTCTATAGAACAGTCGTATGACAAAACTTGCATTAGACAAGGCACTTTTAAATGCACCAAAGATATGCTATGTGCCAAAGATATGTGCCAAAGATATGCGCCAAAGATATGCTATGGGTCAAAGATATGCGCCAAAGATATGGGTCAAAGATATGCGCCAAAGATATGCTATGTGCCAGAGATATGCGCCAAAGATATGCTATGTGCCAGAGATATGCGCCAAAGATATGCTATGGGCCAGAGATATGTGCCAAAGATATGCTATGGGCCAGAGATATGCGCCAAAGATATGCTATGCGCCAAAGAATGGCCAAAGTATCGCCTATGTGCAAGATATGCCAAAGATATGCTATGGGCAAAGATATGATTGGTTCCTATGGCTCTCTTATGGTTCTATGAGCTCATGATTGGTCCTATGGGACTGCTGATTGGTTACTATGAGCTAGATTGGTCTATGGGCTCTGATTGGTTGCTTTGTGCTCTGTTTGGTTGCTATGAGCCATGATTGGTTCCAATAGGCTCTGATTGGTTGCTATGAGCTCTGTTTGATTGCTATGAGCTCCGATTGGTTGCTATGAGCCCTGATTGGTTCCCATGGGCTTTGATTGGCTGCTATGGGCTCTGATTGGTCATTGTAGGGTCTGATTGGTTGCTATGAGCTCTGATTGGTTGATATGAGATCTGATTGGTTGCTATGAGATCTGATTGGTTGATATGAGATCTGATTGGTTGCTATGAGATCTGATTGGTTGCTATGAGCTCTGATTGGTTGCTATGAGATCTGATTGGTTGCTTTGGCTCTGGGGTTGTATGAGTCGATTGGTTGTTTAGTTGTTTGGTTTTGATATGAGATCTGATTGGTTGCTATGAATCTGATTGGTTGTATGGCTTGTTTTGGTTGAATGAGATTGTTGGTTGTTTGAGTTTGTTTGGTTGCTATGAGCTCTGTTGGGTTGAATGAGATTAAATTGGGTTTGCATGAGATCTGTTGGTTGCTTTAAATTTTGTTGGTTACTATGGAACAAAAAAGTTTTTTGCTAGACGTTTTTTTAATGAGGTCGTTTTTTTTTATTTAAATGTGTTTTTTACAAACACTTGTCAAGGGACATCTTTCTTTCCTATCAAAAAAAGTGTTTGAAAAAAAAAAACGAAAAAACAACATTATTAGATAGGGTTTTCGTCATGTTTTTCTGCGACCAATAACTTTTTTGCTCTTCCACCTGTGGACCTGAGTGAGGGGGCATTTTTTTTGTGGGCTGAAGCCTACTTTTTATCAGTATCCTTTTGGGATAGCTGTGATTTTTTTGATCGATTTTTATTCCCATTTTTAGGGGACGTGACCACAAAACCCCCATTTTTGGCGTTAGGATTTTTTTTTCTTCCAGGGTGTCCGGTGTACTCGATAAATGACGTTATGAACTTTAATGGACGCAGCGATGCGTCACATATTTATTATTTTTTTTATTGTTTAGAAAATGGCAAAAGTGGGGTGATTTTATTTTTTTTATATTTTTTTATATATACTTTTTTTATTACACTGTATTATCGAGCCCATCTAGGATACTTGACCACTAGGGAGCTCCATCGTAAGTACACCCTTCTGCTTTTATGTAAACAATGCAGAAGGGTGTCCAAAGATGGAGCTCTGACTTCTGCCTAGGGAAGGAAAAATGTTAAAAATCGCTACTGGTGGTATGGAGTCCTTCTAAGGTTTTCCCCCCATGTCACCCCCACCCCCAGATCGGGGGGGAGAACACGTTCCCGCGTTCCCGAGGGGTAGCTGCAAATTAGCAGCTGCACAAAATTTCATTATTATGGTACCCTGCTTTCATGAACTTCTGGCCCCCGGGATGTAGTCTTTACATAGTGTCGAAAAGGGTTAAATTTTGAGCCAAACTTGAATTTTATTTTTTTTGATATTTTATTGTTTTGAGCAACAAAAGTGAAAGTTTGTGAAGGGGGAAAAAAAAATATTGTTGGGCCCCAACTTTATCGTAATAACAGCTGCAGTTTTTGGGAAGGCCCTTTAAGTTTGTGGATTTGAAGCTGGAAATTTTCCCCATTTTTTTGACGGTTGCCTGTCAGGAGATTTGTGCGGCAAAAATTCGTAAATGGCAATTTTCAAGCCTTCAATCTTGCACAAATTTTCAATGGGATTTTTTGGGGAAAGTGAGGGGCAAATTTTAAACAGAAAAACCCTTCCATTGTAGCTTTAGGGTTTAGCTATATGTTTAGGGTTTTTGCCCTTTTTCGGGAAGGGTAAACCAGCCCTTGCCCCAGTTTTTGATGCCTCTAACAGGTTTTCCTCCAGGATCGCCCTGTATTTACTTATCCAATTCCCATAAATTGAGCAGTTTTCCTGTCCCTTCTGAAGAAAAAGCCTCCCTCAGCATGATGCTGCCCCACCATGCTTTACGGTGGGGATGGAGTGTTCAGGGGGATGTGCAGTGTTTCCCCCACATGTATCGTTTGCAATTTTGGTCTCATCTGACTATAGATCTTTTTCCCCAACTTCCCTTTGTGTCCCTACATGCTTTTTAAAAAATGCAAAGGGACTTCTTAGGCTTAAAAAAAGACTTTCTTCTTGCCACTCTCCTTAAATCAGATTTTTTGAGTACATGATGTGGGACAGATTTCCCACCTGAGGTGGACCCTTGCAGTAATCTCCTCCTATGCCCCTAATAAGAGCCAATTATGGAAAAATGTTGGGTCTAAAACTCTTTTGTTGCCCCCTCTTTTTTTCCAGAGCCCTTTTGAAATGAAAGAGCGCTATTGGTTGCTATGGGTTTGATTGGTTACTAAGGGCAACAAAGTGAATTTTAGCCCTAGAAATTTTTTCTTTACATTTGGCCCTTGGCCTTTGGTTGTTTCTCTAATTAGTGCTTCCTTTTTTTGGGCCCTTTGTAGGTTTGGGTGAAAGGCAATGTCACAGTATTTATGGTTTTCCCATACCCCTTTCCCCTTTTGAAGATGGAAGAACAGTGGCACCGTGGGGGAGATCAGGTGGGGGGGCCCCCGGGGGGCCCTTTTGGGCCCCCCCCGAGCCGCTGTGGGCCCCGGAGGCGTGCCGTCGTCCCTTGGCATCCGGTACTGAAGCCCGGTATGGCCCCGAGCGCCCAGGCCCGGGCCCCGGGATTTGGGGTAATGTCCCCCCCTCCCGGGGCTGCCGGTTTTGTCAGCGGAGCCGAAAACCACTAGCGCTGCGCCCCGCCCTGATTCCTGGCAGGCTAAAGGTTTTCCCTTCAGCCTGCCGGGCGCCGGCCCCTATGCTGAGTAGGCGCGCGGGGGACGTCACTTCACCGGCCCCCCTATGCAGGGGCAGGAGCGGGGGGAGCTCGAGCGGCCCGGGACCTTTTCAATGGTGGTGTTTTTTTTTTTTTTAACTTTAAAGGGGGGCCCTTGGCTACTAATGGGGGGGCCCTGTATTCAGGGGGCCCTGGCTACTATTGGGGGCCCCTGACTATAGGGGGGGGGGCCCTGATATTAGGGGGCCCCTGGTACTAAAGGGGCCCCCGGCTTTTTTGGGGCCCCTTTTGAACTAGGGGGGGCCCTGATTTCAGGGGGCCTGGTACTAATGGGGGCCTGCTTTAAAGGGGGGGCCTTGGGCTATTGGGGGCCCTGACTATTCGGGGCCCTGGCTACAAATGGGGGCCCCTGGCTTTTAAAGGGGGGCCCCTGGCTATTAAGGGGGGCCCAGACTTTTTCGGGGGGGGCCCTGGCTATAAGGGGGCCCCCTTTGCTATAAGGGGGGCCCTGACTATTAAGGTGGGCCCGGATTTTGGGGGGGGCCTGATTAAGGGGGGCCCGGCCTCAAACTAGTTAAAGGGGCCCCTGAATACCTCCCTGCTAAATGGGGCCTAATACACCATAGTTTAAAGGGGGCCCTGCTCCCCTCCACTAGATAAAGGGGGGGCCCGGACTTCCTGCCACTAGCTAAAGGGGGGGGGGGGCTAACTTCCTGAAACCCAGCAAAAGGAGGCCCAAAATACCTGTTTTTCTACAAAAAGGACCCTTAACTCCCTTCATCCCTAAAAAGAGACCCTTAATCCCTGTATATCCTAAAAGAGACCCTAATCCCTGTTACTCCCTAAAGGGGCCCCTTAATGCCTGTTACTACCTAAAGGCCCCCCTAACTCCCTGTAAAATCCCTAAAGGAGGTTTTTTAAAATGCCTGTTTTTTCCTAAAGGAGGCCCTAATGCCTGTTTTCTACCAAAAGGGGGCCCAAACTGCCTGTATACTCCCTGCATTATCCCCCAGGGGTTTTTTTCCTTCCCCACCCCCCCAAAACTCCTCAGGATATGGGCCCTCTGGGGTTATGCTTGTACCCGCTCTCCACCCCTGGGAAGTTTGTCAGAGGGGGGAAATTGGGAAAAAGAAATGTGGAAAGGTGATTTTCTAAGATATTTGTGTGTAATTTTTGAGGGATGAGCTGTGGCGGGAAGTAATCTTTGGCGGGGGGGAAAGGATGCAGAAGAAAAGGAAAAAAAAACGGCTCAAGGAAGAGAAGACTATCAGAAAAGGGACATCTTGGGTTTTGATCCCTAATTTCAGGGGTTTTTTTTCCCCTTTTTTTCTGGATCGTGCTTTTAATGTGATGGACCTAGTGGTTTTTTTCGAGCATGTGGTCTTATATGGCGGGTTTTTGTAGGTTATACGGCCAGGGTTTATAGTTGCAGTGTGCATGTCCCCCGTTTGAAAGGTGAGGAACCCTGACCTATGATAGGATTTTCTTTTCTACTTTCTTGTTTTTTTTATTTTAAAAGATGATGGGGGGGCGTGCCCAAAGGGAAACATGGGGGGGATATTGTATGTGGATGGAGGGGATTGTATGTGGGTGGAGGGGGGAATTTGTATGTGGGTGGAGAGGGATATTGTATGTGGGTGGAGGGGGTATTTTATGTGGGTGGAGGAGGATATAGTATGTGGGTGGGGGGATATTGTTGTGGGTGGAGAGGGATTTTTGTTTTGTGGGGGGTGGAGGGGGATTTTATGTGGGTGGAGGGGGATATTGTATGTGGGTGGGGGGGTATTTTATGTGGGTGGAGGGGCTATTGTATGTGGGGGGAGGGGGGTATTGTTTGTGGGGGGTGGGGTAATTTTATGGGGGGGGGGGGGGATATTGTTTGTGGGTGGGGGGGAATGGTATGCGGGGGTGGGGGAATTTGTATGTGGGTGGAGGGGGATTTGATTTGGGGGGGAGGGATATTGTTTTGGGTGGAGGGGGATATTGTATGTGGGGGGGGGGGGTTTTGTATGTGGGTGGAGGGGGGATATTGTAGGTGGTGGGGGGGGGAAATGGTATGTGGGTGGGGGGGATTTTGTAGGTGGGTGGTGGGGGATTTTGTATGTGGGTGGGGGGGATATTGTATGTGGGTGGAGGGGAATTGTATGTGGTTGGGGGGGATACTGTATGTGGGTAGAGGGGGATATTGTATGTGGGTGGAGGGGGATATTGTATGTGGGGGGGGGGGGATGTGGATGGAGTATTTTAGCCTGTGTCTTGATAGTGGGACTGCAGACTGGAGCAGACAGATATGGAGATAGAAGATATATGCCCACTTGTATTGTAACAAAAATTTCGTTCTGTTTCGCACACGTTTTATGTGGTAAAATGGGCGGTTTATTTTGAGAGGCGGTAATATTTTTACGTACAGTATGGTGGGCCCCTGGATAAATTTCCCCTGTGGCCCAGACCCCCCCAGTCCGACACTGCGTGGTGTTAGGTTGGGGTATTTTTGTTCAATTTAAACCCTTAAAATCCCTTTGCCAAATTTAGACCGAACTGTCTGGATGTTATTGATTTTATGTACTGTTTGTTTTATAATGTTCTTTAACAAACTTTTGAGGCCTTCACAAAACGTTGCTTTAAAGAGAATAAAAACATACAGATGTACTTATTTCTAATTAGGTGGCTTTAAAGCAATTGGTCCGGGATTTTATTTACGGGTACCGCTACGGGATGGATACATATGTACGCCCCATTTTTCAGTTTTTTTAAATTTTAAAAAAGACATTCTTTTTTCTTTTCGTTTTTGAAAAAGAGGACAGTTCAAGGAAAGGGGAAGATTTGAAACACCCGGTAGGTGAAAAAAATTGGTCACAAAAAATTGTCAATTATTGAGAACATTTTTTACGACACATTGAACTTCTTGCGACCTCTCCCACAGGCGTGGCTTAGATGATACTCGCATTGGCCTCACCAGAATGGGGCATGGTTACAATGTGACATGCTGCGCCAAAGATGTGTCAAAATTCTGGTCTAAAAAGTAAACTAAGTAACTGTCACGGATGCCCCTGCGACCCTCGTGGGGGTTCGGGACGCATCCTTTCCCCTATGGAGGGCACCCCGTCCCTCAGTCGGGTGGGGGGTTTTTCAGCTGCCCGCATGCCGGGCCCCTCAAGTCCACTTACCGGCCCGTCCTGCTCTGTTGCATCCCCCGGCGGGCGCGTTCGCCCCGGAGTGTGAGATTTAAAGGGAAGTGCACCGGTAATTGGTCCCTTACCGGACACTGTCCTATTTAAAGCCGGCCTCTTCTGGGGAGCTTTGCCCGGGTCTTTAGTGCCCCTTTCCTCGGAAAAGCGTTCCAGAAAGCCTTTTCTGATTTCCCGTGTACCCACTTCTGCGTCCACGATACGAACCAGGCCCCCCCTGTCCCGACCTTCTGCCCGTCCCCGATCGGCCCCGCCCGACGATCGTACCCTCCTACCTTTTGGCCCCCCGAAAACAAGTCCCCCCCGTGGAAGCGGGCCCCCCGGTAGACTCCCGCCGCAAACAAGTCCATCCCCCTTTGGGCGGGCTCTGGGGAAAACTGGGACCCACTTAGATTCCGTCCCTGGGTGGGCTTCCACCATGCTGTGATGGTCCAGCGGATCCATACCAGCCCTTTCACTAACCTGATTTTGAAGGCTTTTTGAGTCTAATTTAAAAATCAGTGAGCCAATGTGTACCCTGTTTCCCCGAAAATGACGTGTCTTTTAAAATTTAATTTTTGTCCCAAAGAGGTAGGTCTTTTTTTTTGGGGATCTTTTTTTTTCTATGAACAAAATTCACATTTATTGTTGAAAAAAAACATCAAAATGTATTTAAAGGGCTTAGTGATTTCATCCAAACATCACAAAAAGCATGCCAAACTTTGAATTGCTAAAAAAATATGCACTATGTCTTATTTTCAGGGAAAAAAGGGTTTAAAAAAATGGCGCACTTTTAGACTGCCTGTCTAAGTTTAGGCTGTCTAACTTTTAGACAGCAATAGTAAATGTGAGGCCCATGAACCTTTTTTTACAAATCGAGTCATGGTGGGTTTTTGTTGTTAGTATAAAGGGGGTTTCTGTATATGGAAAAATTTAATTATTTTCTTTTTTTTTTAATAATTTTATCCTTTTATGATTTTTAAAAAAATTTTATTAAGATTGTGTTATTATTTTATATTTTTATTAATATTTATTTTATTATTAACGTCACTTATTGCTACTTAAGCTGCTGTTTCAGTTTAACATTACAAGGTTCTGGTGGAAAAGCTTATTTTGCTATTGTGACCACTGAACTATCTTTATGTCTTGTCCCCCCCCCAAAAAAAATCAGTGGAAAAATATGGCACACTAAAAATGCACTTTTTGTAATGCGTTCCATGCAGTGCTGGGACAAGGTGTTCTGGTGCCCTAGGCAAACAAGGATTTAAAAGTGCCCCCCCCAAATGGAAAAAATTCGCCCCCTCCATGCCCCCCTTGCCCCCCCCCTTTTTGAAAGGGTAAAGTTGGTGCCCTAGGCGGTCGTCTACCTTCGGCGACACATCGTCCCACCCCTGGGTCCACGATTCCCTTGGTTTTGATCTACATCAAACATCTGGATGCAATGGTTTTAGTTGCAAGATTAAAAATAAGGGGTTAAAACACCAGGAAAACCAATGCAAAAAAAATTGTAACGAGAGTTTCTTTTTGTTCGAGTCTGTGAGTGTTTCATGACAAAATAGACCCTTATACGGGGCTGGGAAAATAGAGTTAACCTCTTTTCCCCAAAAGGACATGAATGGGTTAAAAAACCCAAAAAAGACCACTTTTCCCGAAAAGGGAAGGGTGGGTCTTGTAATGGGTCAAGTTTGCATTTTGTCTGAAAAAAGCCTTTTAACCTGTGTTCTTGTAAACAAAAGTGTTTTTCTGGGTTTTTATTATCAGAATTCGGCATTATCAGACTTATTAAAATCTTTAGCCCCCCGCATCTCACCCAGTCAAGACAGCAAATCATTTCCATTCAATGACAGTCAGAAATCATAAGATGCAAAAATCAATGGTCAGTCTCATCCTAAATATAATTATACAGAACATCAATACCTACAAATAAAAAATATTAAATCAGCTTCACGTATTGAATGGAAGATTTATTTCCCTTTTTACTTTTTGTTTGGGTTAATTTATTAAAAAAGGAGCTTGAGGGAAACGGGAAAAGGCGCATATTGTAATGAATATTCAGCAGCCAGTCAGTGAGATTCCCTCCGAAGAAATCAATGTTATCTTCGTTGCTCTTGTTTGAAGAACTTCTGCCCGGATGTAAGTATATGTTTTGAAAAAAAGGGGTTTTTCAAGGTATTTTAATTTTATGTTTTTGGGACATTTCTGGGCAGAATGGGACAGATAGCAAGATAGGTGTTATGAGTGCTGACCATCGATTTAATTACTTACTGGACGTTACCAGAACCAGTGTAATAATCATGGCCACCAGCCATCACCCCAAAGACCTCACTCAGGTGGTCATCACTGAGCAGCAATTTATTATCTATGCTGTGGGTCCAAGACCGGACCCCCACGTTAAAATGAGCCGACTTGATTTAATAAAGGTCTGGATGGGGTGGGAGTAGGAGAATTTTATTGATCTTGCCTTTGGGCAGGAAAAAACCCCCTGTTCTTTGTTGAACTAGTGAAGTCTAGTGTTAGTGTTAGTTGTTCTCTTAATTTCTGTGTGGCAAAACTAGTTCTACGTTCAATGAAAAACTACAAGTCGGACCATTTGCGAGCACCTAGTGTCACACCTGTACCCATTAGTTCTCATTCTCCAATGCGACGTAGGGTGGTGTTTTACATATGGTGCCCAATCCATAGGGAAAGGCAGGTATGCATGTTATGTTATTCCCAAGTTTATTGTTTGAGCAGTATTACTTAGCGCTGGAATGGGGGAGTAGAGGAAGGTGAGTATAGTATACTACTATATATACTATAGTATATAGTATATATAGTGGTATATTTTTATGTGGAATCAGTAGCATATCATTTAATTTTTATTTGAACTGGAAAACCGCTTTAATGGACATTTTTTCTATGGGAATATGAAAGTGTATGAAAAACTATATAAACATTTTGTTGTTTTGGAGGGCCTAAGGCCCGTGAAATTTAATTCTGGAACCACTTTGGAGTTGATTCTGGGGCTCACCCTACAGCTACTGTATATGACTGTACTTGCCGTTTATACTTTCCCACTTTTTATCTGCCTTTCTACCTCTTCCAAGGATGCATATGTAGTTGAAAAGCAAATCCAGGTCTTCCATGCTCAGTGGCCCAATGGTGATTTCCGCTGTTTCCCTAGGGGTCAGTCCAAGCCTGTATGTGTAGGGTACAGGAGTTGGTGGTACAATACACTACTAAAGAGTTAATGGTGTTTGCTAGTAATTTTTTCTGGGTTTGTAGTAATTGCATATAAAACAAAGATAAGTGTTTTTTTTTTATAATGTTTATTGACATCTACTTAACCCTTGTATTCAGCTAACAGCTTCTGCACATGTCTGTAAAATGTGTAAGTTATTGCTGCCTTGCAGAAAAATAACCGTCCTTCACTCAAGAGCTAAAGGGGGAATCACCATGACAAAAAAAATAGAGTGATGGCGTGGTAGGTTTATAAGCTAGGGAAAATTTAGCGTCCCAGGTTTCTCTTGGGAGCTGTCATCCACTGTTTCCCCCTTCAGGGTTATCGTGTTAGCATTGCAAGTGTCAGAGGTGCATCCATCAGGGGGCAAGTTAGGGGGTGCGAGGTAGCAGTGGGCTACTGGGCCTGCAGCCGAAGTGGCCCCAAAAACTTTCCGAACAAAAGGAAGACACCGTTTATAAATATAAAAAAATAGAAAGAGGCAGCACTTTAAAAAAGTGATTTTATTTCCCCCAAAACAGCGATGTTCAGCCCTAAACAAGGCTTTTTTAAAAAAGTTTAGGGCTGAAACATCGCTGTTGTTGGGCCAAAAAAAATCACATTTTTTGAACTGCTGCCTCTTTCTATTTTTTTTATATTAATTTTTGACCTTGATCCTGGTCAGTGGGGCGTGCACTCATTTTCTTTAAAAGCCTTTAAAAAAAAAAAAAAAAAGTCTTTTGCCGCTGGAAACGCTATTGTTTCCCGTATTATGAATAATACATGGTAGCGGGGGGGGGGGCAATTTGACTTTCTTTATTGGGGCCCAGGAGCTTCAAGTTACGCCTCTGCACTCCATGATGCCACCCTGACATATGCTGTGCTGCCCTGGGCTCAGGACACAGCCCTAAACCCTGGAAGCATAGAAATGAATCCGAAGAGTTAAGATAGGAGTTCACCACAGGCATTTATGCAACGGGACTTAATTTGGGAGGGCCCTTTTTCTGCAAATTTTTCTCCTTTTAGTGGCCTGGACGGGTGAGAAAAGTGTACTGAGAAAGCAATCCAAATGTGGTGTTTATTCATCTTTCTTGGGGAAATAAAAAGGCCTCCCCTGGCTATGATTTTAGACAAACCCTTTGTCTCCTGCCTGTTATTTGCACCCGAACACCAAGGGCACCTACACACCCCTACGCAGGCAGTCGAGGGAAGAAACCCCTAGCAGAGGTTTTTCCTGGGGGGGGAAAAACTTCTTTTACCATCATCTACAGTGCGACCCCCCGTAAATGGGGCCCGGAGCAGGAAAAGTCTGAGAGGTGCGTTTTGAGGGGATAGCTGCTGTGACCAGAGTAACAGCCCTAAGCTTGGCTACCCTGTTTCAGCCCCCCTCCCCTGCCCCCTGTCTGTGCAGGGCTTACCCATATGTATTTCTAAATTCGCATATCCCAGACCAGGGGGTCCAAATTAGGGGCCACTTCCAAATTTCAGGAAAAAGGAATTATTACGGTATGTTTACACAGTATACTCTTTAGATGGAAACATACATTATGCTAAGTTTTAGACTGGGTTGACACCACGTTTCGAGTCTCTGTTAGGGGTAACCATTTAATTAACCTGAAAAAAATATCCAACAGTCCCCAATGGTTAATAGGAAACAATGGGGAAACCCCTGGGCCCCTTTTGGGAATACGTTTGCTCCGTTTCTCAAAGTATACACATTTGGTACTGGACAAATTGGCACGGTCGACTGTGCGTTTTTTCATTACCGAAGTATGCTTCAGGAAATAGTGCAAATGTAGTCAAATGGTGATTAAATTAGCCGTGTTGTTTGCTATTGATTTGTCATGGGAAACCCGTGGGATACTTTGTTTCCCCAAAGGATACCCGCAACTTTTTTCCAAACCCTTAAACCCCCATTCAGTGTTTCATCTGTGCCCGGGGGTTAAAATGAATTTCCCACATTGAATACACTAATTTGTTCATTTATATAGTGTCAATATATTCCACAGTGCTGTACAGATTTTCATTGTTCATTTGGCCCCTTTACTTTGGGACTCGCAAATCTAATTTCAGATTCCCAAAAGGAAAAACTTTGCATAGGGGGGACTATAAAATCTTTCAGATGTTGTTTTTTTGGAGGGATTTGAACTCAGGACCCCAGGACAACCGTGCTTTCGTGAGGTACCGTTCACACATGCTAACCCCGAGCCCCCCCGTGCTACACATGCTAATTGGGCCACCGTGCTACACAGAGCTAACCATGAGCCCCGTCTACACGGCTAACCACTGGGCACCGTGCAACAGTGCTAAAAGCTGAGGGACCCTGAAAAAAGTGCTAACCGCTGAGGCACCGTGATACACAGGGGTAACGTGAAACCACCGTGTTTCACAGTGCTAAAAACCCCTGAGCCACCGGGGCTAACAGTGCTAACCCTGAGCCAACCCTTTCTACACGTGCTAAAACCATGAGGACGTGCTCACAGTTTCAACCCCCTGAGGCACCATGCTACAGCACAGTGCTAACCACTGAGGAGCACCATGTTAACACCAGTGCTAACCGCGAGCCATCGTTGCTACACAGTGCTAACCGCTGAGAGCCATCGTGCTACACATTGCTAACCACTGAAGACCAACCATGCTACACAGTGCACCACTGAGCCACCGTGCTACAGCACGTGCTAACCGCTGTAGCGCACCATGCTACACGTGCGTAACAACTCAGGCATCCTTCTACACAGTGCTAACCACTGAGGCACCATGCTACACAGTGCTAACCACTGAGCCACCATAGAACACATTGCTAACCACTGAGACCACACACTGCTACACAGTGAGCAGACCGCCGATGCATCATTCTACACAGTGCTAACCGCTTGAGGGCGCACACAATGTTACACACCGTGCTAACCGCTGAGGCACCGTGGCTACACAGTGCTATCACCGCTGAGCACCCATGCTCACACCAGTGCTAACCACTGAGGCACCTGCCGAACACAGTGCCAACCACTGCGAGGACACGCATGCTACACAGTGCACTAAGCACGCTGAGGCACCATGACTACAAACGAGAGCTAACCGCTGAGACCACGTGCTAACACGCGGTGATTCTCTAACCACTGACGGCACGCATTCACACAAGTGCAATGCGCACACTTATAGTGCATCGGCGAGAGCTTCTCAACAGGGATGCTAACGCTGCTACAGGCGCACCATTTGCTACACAGTGCTACCGCGCTGACCACACTGCTACACAGCATGCTAACCGCTTAGTGCACCTGCTACAGCAGATGCTAATCACACTCGAGGCACCAGTACTCAGTTGCAACAACACACTGAGAGCACCATGCTACACCAGTCGCTAACACAGCTGAGGCTCATCGATGCTAACACAGTGCCTAACTCACTGAGGCAGCGCGTGCTTCTCAACCAGTGCTAACCGCTGAAGCCACGTGCTACACAGACAGGCTAACCAATGAGGCACCATGCTACACACAGTGCTTAACCAGTGATCGCCACCATGCCCTTACACAATGCTAACACGTCACATGTAGTCGCGCTCCGAGCTACCTCACAGTGCTAACTGCTGAGGCACACATGATCTACACATGTGCCACTCCGCTGAGGAACCATAGCTACATCAGGGCTATACCGCTTTGAGTGCCGACCCATGCCTAGATTGGGGGGGGGGGGGGGGGGGGGGGGGGGGGGGGGGGGGGGGGGGGGGGGGGGGGGGGACAGTGCTAACCGCTGAGGTAACCCATGTCTACACAGTCAACCGCTGAGGTTACCATGCAACACAGTGCTAACTCTAGCTGAGGATACCATCCTAACACAGTGCTAAACCACTGGAGGCACCAATGCTACACTGTGCTAAGCCGCTGAGGCACATGGCCACACAGTGCTAACCACCGTGAGAGCCCTCGTGCCTAGACACAGTGATCTAACCATTTATGCGATGGCACCATGCTACATCAGTGCTATACGCCTGACCTTCGTGCTAACAGTCTAACCATGAGGCACCATGCTACAAAGTGCTAACCACTGAAGCCCATCCATGCTACCAGTGCTAACCACTGAGGCACCATGCTACACAGTGCTAACCACCTGTGGCACCAATGCACACAGTGCTAACCACTGAGGCACCATGCTACACAGTGCTACACCGCTGAGCCCATGCTACACAGGCTAAACCACTGAGCCACCATGCTACCAGATGCACAAATACCAGCTGAGGCACCATGGCACACAGTGCTAACCGCTGAGCATCGTGCTACACAGTGCTACCACTGAGGCACCATGCTGACACATGCTAACCACTGAGGCACCATGTTACATCACAGTGCTAACCACTGTAGCCACCGTGCTACATAGTAGCTAACCCGCTGAGGCACCATGCTACTCAGAGTGCTAACCACATGGGTCACCGACTGTTTACACAAGCATAAACCACTGAACCACCATGCTACACAGATGCTAACCCGCGTGAGCCACCTATCTACACCATTGCTAACCACTGAAGGCATCCAGTTACACTCAGTGCTAACCACTGAGACACCATGCTACACATGGCTAACCACTGAGCCTCCGATGCAACACACAGTGCTAACCGCTGAGCGCCACTCATGCTACATCTCTGTAGGCTAACCACGGAGGGCCACCAATGCTACCTCATTGCGTAACCGATGAGCCACCATTGCTACACAGTGCTAACGCAGCTGAGCCACCAGCTGCACAGTCGCTAACCACTGAGGCACATGCTACACAGTGCTAACCATACTGAGGCACATGCTACACAGTGCTAACCGCTGAGGCACCATCTACATAGGTCAGTGCTAACCACTGAGGCAACCATGCTAACAGTGCAACCTCTAGTAGCACCATGCTACACAGTGCTAACCGCTGTATCCACATGCTACACATGGTGCTAACCACGCGAGCTCACCATGCTACACAGTGTCTAACCGCCGAGGACACCATGCCACCATCACACACGCTGAACCGCTGCGAGTCTCACCATGCTACACAGAGTGCCAAACACGTCAGCCCACTCATGCTAGCACAGTGCTAACCACTGAGTAGCCATGCTCACAACAGTGCTAACCACTTGAGCGCACCATGCTACACAATGCTAACCGCAGTACCCACCATTGCTAACACAGGAGCTAGCCTAGCTGAGCCACCCTGTGCTGGCACAGAAGCTAACCCTGAGGCCACCATCAACACAGTTCTAACCACTGAGGCACCATGCTACACCAGTGCTAACCACTGAGCCACCGGCTACACAGTGCTAACCGCGTACCACCAATGGCTACATCAGTCTAACCCACTGAGGCATCCATGCTACATAGTGGCTAAACCGCTGAGGCACATGCTTATACAGTGCTATACCACTGTGAGCACCATGCTATACAGTGCTGACCGCTAGAGCCCACCATTCTACACAGTTGCAAACCACTTGATGGCCACCATGCGTACACAGTGCTAACCACTGAGGCACCATGCTCACATGCCTAACCACTGAGCACCGAGCTACACAGTGCTACCACTGAGGCACCATGCTACACAGTGTCTAACCGCTGAGCCACCATGCTACACAGTGCAAACCATCTGAGGCACCATCTACAACAGTGCTATCCACTGAGGCACCAGCTACACAGTGCTAACCGCTGAGCCACCATAGCTACACAGTGCTAACCACCGAGGCACCATGCACACAGTGCTAACCACTGAGCCACCATCTTACGGCAGTGCTAACCGCTGAGGCACCATGCTACTCAGTGGCTAACCACTGAGGCACCATGCAACACATTGCTAAACCCTCTGATGCCATGCTCCTTACCATTTCTAACACAGTGATCTAACCACTGAGGCACCATTCTACACTGTCGTCTAACCACAGAGCCACCATGCTACGCAGTGCTAACCTGCGTTGAGAGGACCACGACTAACACAGTGCTAACCACTGAGGGCACCATGCTACACAGTGCTAAACCACTGAGGCACCATGCTGCACAGGTGCAACCACTGAGCAACAAGCTACACAGAGGCTAACCACTGATCCCCCCGTGCACTACACAGTGCTAACCACTGATATCCACCATGTTACACAGTGCTACCCACTGCGATGTCAACAATGCTAACACATGCTAATCACATGAGGCACCATGTGCTTACACAGTGCTAACCAACTAGAGGTCACCATGCTACACAAGCTAACCACTGATGCGGCACCATGCTACACACAGTGCTAACCTACAGAGCCACCGTGCTGGCACATTGCTAACCACAGAGTGCACCGTGCTGCACAGTGCTAACCTCTGATGCACCGTGCTACACAGTGCTAACCATCATGAGCCGACATACCAAACACAGTGCTACCACTGAGGCATCCAAGCTACACCAGTCGCTAACCACTCAGCCACCATAGCACACACCTCAGTGCTAACCCACTGAGGCACCATGCTGCACAGTCTAACCACTGAGGCACCCACATGCTTACACAGTGCTGAACCGCTCCAAGGCCACCATGTAACACATCCCTAACGCTGAGGCAAAATCATAGCTACACAGTGCTAACCGCTGTAGGCACCATTTACACAGGAGCACTAACTCTACTGACAGGCACCATCATACAACCAGCATTCGACCGCGACTGAGCCACCATGCTACACAGTGCTAAACCACTTGATCCACTCATGCTACACAATGGCAACCAACTGATGCATCCATGCCTGCAACAAGTGATAAACGTGCTGAGCTCACCGTGCGTACACAGTGCTAACCGCTGAGGCACCATGCTAGCCAGTGGCGAACCACTGATGCCACCATGTTACACAGCATTAACCACTGAGCCACCAATGCCTACACAGTGCTAACCACTGAGCCACCATGCTACCCAGTGCTAACCCTGAGCCACCTGCTACACGAGTGCAAATCCGCGTGAACGCCACCGTGCTACACGCGTGCTAACCGCCTGAGGCATCATGTTACACAGTGCCTACTACGCTGAGGCACACAAGTCTTTACAGTCTGCGCTAACGCGGCTGAGGGCATCATGTTACCTTCCCCAGTGCTAACCACTGAGCCACCATCGCACACCAGTGCTGAACCGATGACGGACCACCATGCTACACAGTGCAAAACCACTTAGGCACACCAAAGCTACTCACAGTGCTACCCGCTGAGCACCATTCTACACAGTGCTAACCACTCGAGGTGTCACCATCTACAGCAGTTAGCCAATACCAGCTGAGCCACCGTGCACACAGTGCTAACCGACTTGAGGCACCATGTTACACCGCAATTAAACCACTGAGCCACCATTGCTCCACAGTGCTAACCACTGAAGCCATCCATCAGCTACACAGTGCTAACCAATCTGAGGCAGACTCAACGTTACTCACAGTGCTAACCACTGAGGCACCAGTTTACACAGTGCTAACCAGAGGCACATGCTACACCGTGCCTAACCGCTGAGCCACCGTGCTACACAGTGCTAACCAGTGAGGCACCATTGCTACTCCATGCTAACGCTGTAGTCCCTTGGGCCATCCGTGCTCCTCAGTGCTCAACTGCTGAGCCCACCTAAGCTACACTCAGAGCTAACCCGCTGAGCACCATGACGCACAGTGCTAACCGCTGAGGCACTACCATGTTATCACAGCCTAACCACTTAGAGGCACCCTCAGTTACAAGCATTAACCACTGATCCACCAGCTACACAGTGCTAACCACTGAGCCACCATGCTACATCAGTGCTTATCTCCGCTGACTCAACATGCTACCATGCTAACCAATGAGGCACCATGTACACAGTGCTAACCACTGAGGCACCATGTTTTACACAGTGCTAACCAATGAGGCACCATGCTACAACAGTGCTAACCCGCAGAGGTTTGTCTGAGCCGATTTTATACCAAATCAATACAATTTAGCCACCGTGCTACACAGTGCACTACACAGTGGCGGCACCAAGCTACACAGTGCTAACCGCTGAGAGCCACCGTGATGCTACACTCGTGCTAACTGCTGAACCACCATGCCTCCATCAGTGCTAACCGCTATAGGCATCTCAAGCTACACAATGCTTTTAACCACTGAACCACCATGCTACACGAGTGCTACACTGAGCCACCATGCTACACAGTGCTACCCCTGAGGCACCATGCTACACGTGTGCTCAACCGCGTGACGGCACCATGCTACACACAGTGCTAACCGCTGATGCCATCCATGCTAACCAGTGCTGTTAACCACTCGAAGCATCCATGCTGCATAACAGGCAGATACTACCCACTGAGGGCACCATGTTTTACTCTCCGAGTGCTAACCACTGAGGGGCAGTGCCGTGCTACACAGGTTGTGCTAAGCCACTGACAGCACCATGCTACACAGTGCACAACCGCTTAGCACACGCGGTGCTACACAGTGATAGATGCTAACCGCTGAGGCGAGCCAGGCTACACCAGTCGCTCACCGCTGAGCACCATGCTACACAGTGCTGCAACCACTAGAGCAACAATCTAACAGTGCTCACCACTGAGCCCAACCACCGTGCTACTCAGTGCTAACCACTGAGTCACCCTGCTACACAGAGCTAAACCACTGCAGGCACCATGCTACACCAGTGCTTAACCATGAGGCAACCATGCTCACGCAGTGCAAACCCCTGAGACACCACCATAGCTGACACAATGCAAACCACATGAGGCACCTGCTACCATCAGTGCTAACCGCTGAAGTCACCATGCCACCACAGTGCTAACTACACTCGAGGCCCCCATGAGCTACACAGTTTGCTAACCGCTGAGCCACCATTCTACACAGTGCACAAACCACTGAGCCACCAATGCTGCACAGTGCTTGCACCACCTGAGGCACCATCAACAACAGTGCTAACCACCTGAGCACCACATACTAACACGACAAGTGCTACCTCAGTACACCAACAGCTACACTCAGTGCAAATACCACTAGAGTCACCAGCGAGGTTACACAGTGACTAACCACTGAGACCACCATATCTACACAGTGCTGCAACCACTGAGAGCACCATGCTACACAGTGGCAAACCGCAAGAGAGCACAGTGCTACACCTTCAGTGCCTTAACCACTGAGCCGACCACATGCAACAACAGTGGCTTACATGAGGCACTATTGCTTAAACAGTGCAATCAACTGAGGCACCATGCTACAGTCAGTGCTAACCACTTGCCACCATGTTACTCTGCAGTGAGCTAACCCCTGATCTGCAATCATGCTACATCCAGACAAACCAAACTGAGCCCACCAAGCATACACGACAACCACAGCTGAGGCATCATGCACTACAGAATGCAAACCCACTGAGAGCGCAAACCATGCTAAACACATTGGCTAACAAACGCTGAGACCACATGAAAGCTACCCAGTGCTTAACCGCATGAGATAATCTTCCATCCATGCTAACACAGATGACTAAAACACACTGGAAAGGCAATTCAATGCTACACATTAGTGCTTTAAACCGTCGCTGCAGTAACCAACCATGTTACACAAGTGCTCAACGCCTGAGCCACCGGCTACAACAGTGTCTAACCACTGAGGACAAATCATGCTACACACAGTAGCATACCGCTGAGGCAGAACCATGTTTTCACAGTGCTAACCACTCGCGAGGCACTCTATGCTACTCTCACTGTAACCACTGAGCCACAATGCTACAATCTGTGCAACCCGCTGAGCCACCATGCACACAGTGCTAACCACTGAAGGCACCATGCTACACATTGCTCAACCGCCTGATGTGCAAGCCATGCTACACACATTGCTCAACCACTTGAGGCACCATGGCTATCTCACAAGTGCTAACCGCTGAGGCACCATGCTACACAGTGCTAACAGCACTGAGAGCACCTGCTACACAAGTGCTAACCCACTGAGCCACCTGCTTACACACGTGCTAACCGCTGAAGCCACCAATGCTAACACACATGTGCTAACCACTGAGCCACCATGCTACACAGTGCTAGACCCGCAGAGGCAACCATGCCTACCAGTGTCTCAAGCCACTGGTAGGCACCATGCATACCACATGCTTAACCACTGGCCACCAGCTACACAGTGCTAACCGCTGACGCCACCATGTTACAACAGTGCCTAACCTCTGAGTGCAACCATGCTAACAGTTGCTAACCACTGAGACCATCCAAGCCCAGAACCAAACAGTGCCTAAATCCCTGCTGAAGTGCAGCCATGTGTTACATTCAGTGCTAACCAACTAGGCATCCTCTCTGCTACACCAGTGCTACCCACCTGAGCCACCATGCTACACAAGCAGCTAACCACTGAGTAGAGACAACCGTGGCTACACAGTGCTAACACGCTGATAGAAGCACTCAATCTACACAGTGCCTAACCACTGAGGCACCATGCTACACACGAGCTTTAACACACTTGCGAGACCACCTGCTACACATTGCTCAACCACTGAGGGCAGCCCAATGCTACACTGCTGCTAAAAACCGCTAGGCATACCATGCTGCACCAGTGCTAACCGCTGAGGCACCATGCAACACCAGTGCTAATCCACTGAGGCACAGCCACATGTTTCTACAGAGTGCTAACGCGGCTCACTGAGCCACCAGTGCTACCACAGTGCTTACCACTGCGAGGCAAAACCACTGCTACACAAGTTGCTAACCAACTGATCCAACTACCATGCTACACAGTTGCTCAACCGACTGAGGCACCATGCTACCCCAGTGCCTAACCACGCTGAGGCACCGAATGCTGCACAGTGCTAACCACTGACCACCAATTCTTACACAGTGCTAACACACTGAGCCAACCGTGCTACACAGTGTCTAACAACGCTTGCCACCATGCTACACAGTGCTAAACCACGCTGAGTCCACCGTGCTACACAGACGCTACGCACTGAGGCAACCATGTCCACACAGTGCGCTAACCACTGAGGCACCATGCTACTAGCAGTGCTAACCACTGAGGCAAACCATGCCTACACCGTGCTAAAACCAACCGCTAGGCACCATGGCCTACCACAGTTGCTGAACAACGCTGATATGCGCGCCATGCTAACAGGAGCTAACCACTGAGACACCAATGCTATACACAGACGCTTAACCGCTGAGCCACCGAGCTACACACAGTGCTAACCCACTGAGAGCACACCAATGCTACACCAGATGCAACCCACTGATGCATCCATTCTACTACAGTGCTTAACCACTGAGCCACCGTCGCTACACAGTGCTAACCGCTGATAGCCAACCATGCTAACATACAGTGCTAACCCCGAGGCAAACCAATCGGCTACACAGTGCTAACCGCTGAGCCACCTGCTCCAGTGCTAACCCCCGCTGAGGCAGCACCATTGCTACAACAGTGCTAATTTAACCCCTGAGATCACCATGCTACACAGTGTCTAACCACTGTGCCACCATGCACTACAACAGTGCTAACCGCTGAGCCCACCATGCTACCCACTTGCTAACACGCTGACGCACCATGCTACACAGTGCTAAACCACTGAGGCACCAGCTTACACTAGGCTAAACCGCGGAGCGCACCATTTTACACTCAGTGCTCTAAACCACTCTGAGAGCACAATCTGTTAGCACCAGTGCTAACCCACTGAGGCACCAATCGCTACAACGTGCTAACCACTGAGCGCACCATAGTGCTACACAGTGGCTCAACCACTGACCACCATGCTACACAGTGCATAACGTCGCTGAGCCAGCCATGACTAACACCACGACTAACCGCATTGCGAGCGCAAACCCATGCTACACAGTGCTAATACCACATGAGCCACCGTGCTACAACATTGATAACCACTGAGTCCAACCGGAGGCTACACAGTGCTAACCACTGAGGCAAGCTGCCTACAACAGTGCTCAAACAGTGCTAATACCACTGAGGCACCATCTTACACAGTGCTAAACACTGAGGCACCATGCTACTCAGTGCTAAACCCACTGAGAAGCACCGATCTGCACATGTGCTCACCGCTGAACAGCGCCAACCCGTGCTACACCAGTGCTAACCGCTGAGGCACCATGCTTACACAGTGCTAACCGCTGAGACCACCCGTGCTACACAGTGCTGAACACTGCTGAGACCACCTGCTACACAGTGCTAACGCGAGCTGATCCATACCGGCTACACACAGATACTAAACCGCGTGAGCCCACCGTGCTACTCACAGTGATCTAACCGCTGAGCCTCCATGCGTACACAGTGGCAAAAACCAATTGAGGCACCCATGTTACACAGTGCTATCTCGCTGATGCAACATGCTACAAGAGCGCACAGTGCTATCCACTGAGGCAGCCGTGCTACCAGTGGCTTAACCACTGAGGCACCATGCTACACAGTGGCTAACAACACCACTGCGAGGCACCGTGCTACAACAGTGGTAACCGCCTGAGGGTGCAAATCCATGCTACATCAGTGCTAACCACAGAGGCGCACCATGCTACAACAGTGCACTATACCTCAACCGCTCGAGGCAGCCATACTACACAGTGCTTAACCTGCTGAGGCACATGCTACATCTCATACGCTAACCGCTGGAGCCACCAACAGCGTACACAGTGACTAACCACTGAGCCACGCATGGATACACAGTCGCTAACCACTGATAGCTACCAAAAAAATGCTAACAGTGCTAACCACTGAGGCACCATGCTACACAGTGCTAACCATGGAGGCTACCATGCTACAAGTGCTAAACCTCCTGATGGCACCATGCTGCACAGTGCTAACCCAGCTGAGCCACCGTGCTACACAGGCTAACCGCATGAATGCCTAAATAAGTGGACAGTACAAAAACAACTATTTATTTCTTGTCTACAAGATTCGAATTGAAATCCACATAGGGTAAAATAACAAACCATGGCATGAATTGTGGATTTGCAAACCATTAGAAGATAATAGGGGTATTGAAGAATTTCACATGTGTTTATGTATTCTTGTATTTTGGACAGGGATAGACAAGGCAGCGAGAAATGCCTGGTACAAAATAGGCCGTGTGAACAAGGCCTTAGGGTACAGCCATAATACCTTGCAAATATTTGTGCCATGTAGTGTCTGAAGGTGGTCACCACTGAGTGCCAATAAAAGTAACAAATAATGCCAACATAAATCGCCAGACAGTACTCAGAAAACATTGTGTAACTAGTACAACCACCATCAAGTTGAAATAAATTTAAAATAATCAGCCAGAGAGAAGAGTTAAAGTAGACAAAATGAAAGGTGCATTAAGTGGTGGAAATTAAGGAGATTGTTTGCCTATTTTTAAAAGGCTAAAATCTGCCCATTGGTCAAAGCTGTGGTGCACAAGCACTCAGCCTGCTCCGGTGTCATAGTTACATAGTAGATAGGGTTGTAGAAAGACAAAGGTCAATCAAGTTCTAACTGTAACCCTACGGTGTTGATAGCAAGGTCTGATGCCAAATTGTCTCTCATAGTAAGAGAAAAACGTTCCTAACTTGTACAATATGTCGATACAAGGAATCACTCCCTCGCGATTAATGTCCCATCTCCAGTACCTGGCAACTATAACCTGGTTTATAATATTTTGTAAGGAAGTCAACCAGCCCTTCTTGAACTTTGTCGTCAATATATCTACCATCACAACCTCTTGTGAAATTGAGTTTTCTAGTCTCACTGCTCTTACAGTAAAGAATCCACATCTGTGATGATGTGAAACCTTCTTTCTTCTACATGTGTGCTCCCTTGTTATGGTTTTAGGCCTAGGTGTAGAAAGATCACACAAGTGTTCTTTGTGCTGTCTATTCACATGTATGTACATGGTTATTAAATCACCCCTAAGCCACATTTTTTCCACACGGAATAACCCCAAGTCTGAGATGCACCGAGTACATGTGAATAACGTCACAGGTGGCAGAGAAAAACATAAGTAAAGTGCTCCTCTGATGTCATAGAGGTATGTCAGGACATGCTACTGGTGGAGTGTTTGAGCCTGGACCAAAACTATCAAACAGCCAAACTTTGTCAGCACCATCTGAGTGGTGCCAATAGGTTTGTCCGGTCTGTAGACCTCTGGAGCCCCTTCGATGTAGAAAAATTTTGGTGGTCCAGGTTCACGGACTTCATTGCTCTTCCTTAATGTATTTATAATATGTCCCAAAAAATGTTTTGCCTGGGAATTTATTTATCTTTCAGCTTTTTCTTAAAGGGAGAATCCAAGCCAAAACTAGTTTCTTACATATCATAAATACATCAAGTAAGAGCAATGCAGTCTGTGAACTTGTGCCACCACCATTTTTCTACAGCAAAGGGGCTTCAAAGGTCTACAAACCGGCCAAACCTCTTGGCACTACTCAGATGGTGCTGACAAAGAATGACTTATGGGATGTTCACACGGTGTTTTTGGATACATCTCGATCCGAAAAATGCATTCAAAAGCGTTGCATAAAACGCATTTAAAGCGCGTCCAACACGCATGTGCGTGTCTGGATGCATTTTGGCTGACTATAGTTTTAAATAGGGCTCCTGCTGCGTCAAACGGATCAAGAATTAACATGTCAATTCTTTGAAAAGATCCGAAAAACGCATCAGAAAGACGCATGTAAAATATGTACAGTCTGAACGCTGATGTGTGTTTTATATTGAAAGCAATGGAAATCACACTGCACATTGTTAGATGCGTTTTTGGGTTGTATAGAGTCCGAAACATGGATCCAAACACGGATCTAAAAACGTATCCAAAAATGATGTGTGAACATACCCTTAGGGCGCGTCCCCACGGCAGAGGACAAATACCGGTCGGTTTATCTGACCGGTACTTGACCTGTTTTATATGTTTTTTATGTAAATTGTTAGTGTAGGGACTCACAAGACATGAGGAGCTGTGACGAGGCTTGTGAGCTTGTGTATTGAGGCCCCATTACCAACTAATCCCTCATATTTAATATTTTTCCAGTATGCCATATTTTTTGTCTGCCCAACAGTGCTGGGGAGCGGAGTGTGCCTGTGTTTTGTGTTGGACACCCAGAAAGTGCTGGGCATCCCGCCTAATCTAATAGTATGGGCATCACTAATAGGCTGTAAGCCAGCATGGTGCACCATTCGTATCTATATTTATGGCACCCTTCTGTATCTCCTTATTATATGCAATTGTAGTATCGGCAACCACCTCCCTCATGCAGTGAGAGTGTGTGAGTGGTTGTTTTATTGGTATTTTTGCATTTGTGCAATCTCCCCATGTATTATACTGTGGGTTTTCTGCATACTGGTGTGAACAGGTGTCAAGTTGGTGTGCAGTTTTTCATCTAATTGTTCCCCTAGCATTGGGGGTATGTGAGCTTTTGCTCAAGCAATTAGCTGCACCTGTTAATTTTTTCCCAGTTAGCATAAAGGCCAGAATTGCCAGCTCCTGGAGTCAGTTTAGTCCAGCCATTGAGCTGTGAACATGCCCCAAAGAATTGTAGTGTTTTAGTGCCGTCCCCACGGCTGCGGCGGGGGAGGGCGGGGTTTCTTCACGATGAGCAGAGAAAAGCCCTCCCACTTCCCACTGACATGCACATATTCCGTCCGAAAACCAGACGGAAGAATGTGCATGCACAATCTTTTTTGGGGGACGCGGTTTTAAAACCGTGGCGGAAATCCTGCAGTGGGACGCTGCAACGGGTTTTCATAAGCCCCTTGTGCTCGTTTGTGGCCGGTTTTTCATACAGCCTGCAAAACCGCAAACCATCTGAAAAACCTGCCGAAAACCCGTGCCGTGGGGACATGGCCTTATGGTTTCAGTCCAGGCTCTCACACTCCACCAGTAGGATGCCCATGCCTCTATGACATCAGAGGAGCACTTTGATTGGAGTTCCCCTAGCCAAGGTTTTTCTCTGCAGTCTGTAGTCATGACTAGACTGATATTGCTATGTCCTATACATCTAGGCTTCCTCAAAGGACATCTAACTTTAGTCCTTTGAGGAAGCCTATTGGCGAAATGCGTTAGTACGTCGGCACTAGCGGCGACTACACCCCCATATCCTTCTTATCAGATGGGTAAATATTACTTGGCTGCTGGGCTGTAAAGGGCTCTTTAATCTGTCTTGTACTGTTTGCTGCCCAGATTTACTCTCTGTGGGGTATTCCTTTATATTTTACCTGCTGCAATGTTTTGGGAGTATAGAGTTAGATAGAGACATTATCTGTGGATTGGTGTGGGAATGGATACGGGTCTGCTATGTTTATTACAATGATTGACCAATATTTCCTAAACCATATTATACCCGCATATCCCTATATATATTCAAGCTGTTAATAACACTACTCCTACTTGCTAGTAGGCATCTTTTTGCCGTCTTGTTCCCTCTCTTGTAGATATCCTCCTATTTATGTTTGTCATTTGTGTTTAATTGTTGTTTAAACTAAATAAAATATTTTGGTACTTTTTTAGAGATATGGCTCCATTTTTCCTTGTATATAATATTGCTATGTATGGACCTATGACATCAGATGCTGCCATAATTCTGTATCCTTGTGCTTTCACTAAATCCTGATGGAGATAGCTGTAGAGGAAATGATTAATTTATAAGGCTCTTACGATCCACCCTGTACTTTGCATTGGTTTCAGTATAATGATGCAAGGCCAGGAATGCAGTTTGAGGTGATGTCATGGAATAATAGTGAAGGGTGTGGAAGAGGTTTTGGATCTGAATAGCTGTATGTGCAGATATATATATATATATATATATAATATATATCAGACAGATCTTCTCTAGGCTCACGTGACTGGGGTGTTTTGTTACATGCAGTATTAACTCTACGGTTCTCTTCTTTCTTTCTTTCTTTCTTAGAATATTTTAGGTTTCTATAACCTCTGTGTATAGTAAAAATAGTCTATATTGTAACTCAGATTCTCAAATTTCAAGTGGGAGAAACCTGTAAGGCATTCCTTTTCTTACAGCTCTAGCCTATGTCTGAGTTTTGCACAGTCTTGCATATGCCTAAAAGATGCAGGTCCCAATTTTGGGACCATGACTGATTGGGAGAATGAGATTAATCATGCCTAGTTTGGAAATTCCATCTTCTCCATACACCGTAAGGTTATATGTTGGACTTGATGGTCCTGTGCCTTTCAACCTTATCAACTGTGTAACTTAAATGGAGAGGAGGTCATGCTTGATTGTGATCCTCTCCAGTGAAGTCTATTGGAGTCATGAAAAGATCCAAGCAAGTAGCCAAGAATTCCTTTTTAGGGAATACTCCTTAACGATGTCTGTGCGTTCCCTATGCTCCTAACTCACAGAATAAGGCTATGTTCACATGGCTTATTTTGGGATGCATTTCCCCACTTATTGAGAGCGTACTGCGCTCTGATACAAGCCAAATGCGACCCCGTCATTATGGTAATCCACAGTTCTCATAGAGAACTATGGATTACACCTCCTCTCCCCGTTTGTACAATACAGTCTGTACAGTGCAGAGAGTGAGCTGAAAATGACGTTCACAAGGCAATAAAGTGAAATATATAAATATATATATAACATGGTCATTTGATTTTAGCAGCCAATGAGAGCTCTACGCCTCAGTGACGACGTTTTTGACACTTCTCTGTGCAGTGCACTGATTGGATGGCCGCTAAAAGTGCAGAAAGGTGATTGGATGGCCGCTAATAGTGCAGAAAAGTGATTGGATGGCCGCCAAAAGTGCAGAAAGGTGATTGGATGGCCGCTAATAGTGCAGAAAGGTGATTGGATGGCCGCCAAAAGTGCAGAAAGCCGCTGAAAACTAAACTGAAAATGGTGTGTCAAACTCGAACTAGAACTTTACTCAAACGAACAGTAAAATGTTCGGTTCGAGTTATAAAAATTCGAGAAGTTCTACTAGAACTTAACTTTTGTAGAACAGTTCGATCAACACTAACCAGCACCAATCTTGGGAATGGGACCCAAAATATGTTGGATCACAATGGAGAGACGGTCGCACTTGTGCACACCTCTCCACTCTGTTCTATGGAAGTTCTGAGCACAGAGGAGCAGAATGTTCAACCCTACTCAGAACTCTCACAGAACAGAATAGAGAGAATGTTGCAAGTGCGACCGGCTCTATATCCTGAGCTGTAACTTTTGGGGGTCCGTTCCCGCGATAGCTGCAGGTTCCAGAGGTGGTACCCGCACTTATCAGACGTTGATAGCATATCCTGGTGATAAGTCATCAAATCTATGGCGGAAACCCCCCTGTAAGTTTCCCTTTGCTCGTTATTGACTACCATTGTCCGTCACGTTAACCACCTGAAGAAATTGAATAATTTATCTCTTTTTTAACCAGTCTTGCCCATGTAATATTAATGAAGCACTAAAGCACTGCCTGATAGGATATTACAATAACATCATAAAAAATCTGTACCTTCAATCTGGAATATTTTGTAACCATAGATGTTAAATATCCCTTAATATATGTGTCCCCTGTGACGCCTCTCACCATCCATCAGCGCAGATGAGCTGTAATGATTTTGCCTCTATTGCTCGGCCTTGGGGCTTAGTGCGTTGTAGTTGCCATAGCGATGACTGTAACGGAGCCCGGGAAGGGAGATGACATTTTTTGTTGTCCTGGCTTCAATCCCGAGTCATCAATTTCTACTCATGACCAGGGGAGGTGTGGAGAGGAGGGGGTGTCGCTACTTTTGCAATTTGGATTTTACTGTTTATGTAAGAGCGAGTGTTTGGCTTAATTAAGTGTAAACCACAGGAATTTACAGCGTTAGGCTGTGGGATTTTGGCAAACCCTTGGAGCGGAGTTACTGTATTTTCCCGGTGACCACCAGTCATGAACTGACTCATTTGTGTAGAGGTGGACACGGCTCACACACGTTGTAGGGACCTTTTTATTTTTACTATGGGAGTAACATAAAGAGTTTCCCCAACCTAGAAATGTCACGATTCAACGGGTATAGTAGGTACTGGCACCTTCAGTGCCAAGTATTGTGTATTCTCTGGGCCACCATGAGTGTAGATGGTAGGCTACTAGCGGTGGTAGCTGACATGCTGGACAAGGACACCAGGTCAGGGCCACCTTTTCCATTGTGCATACTAGGCAGCTGCTCGGGAGCCCCACAAACACAGGGACCCCAGGTGACGAATGCATGGACATATACTCTGGATCCCTGGGTAGCAGCTAATTTGTTGACTGTTTGTGTGCTTATAGGACTTACAAACACTTAAACTCCATGTTGGAGCAGGCAGCCATTGGTTCCCTGCACTGCCAGTTAGTCTTACAAGCAGGGCTGTGGAGTCGGCAAGCCAAAGCCCACGACTCCGACTCTGACTCCTCAATTTCCCAAACCTCCGACTTCTGACTCCCTCATACATGGCGCATAGTTAAGTGATAACTTTAGTGTAGTAAATTGGTAACATCAGGCTGTTTATCACCTTATGATACAATAATCAAGCTATTTAGGTAGAACAGACACTGACAAGCAAAAGGGTAACAATGTTTTGATCTTTTGAACACATGTGGGTAGAGTTGAATAAAAATCTGTATTTGTATCCAAGTCCAGTCTGCACCAACACTGGGAATGTGTAGAAGAGACCTGGGATCAGATTTTGGTTAAGACGTGCTTGAATCTGATTCAGGCCGTATTGAAAACCAAAAGGTGGATTTCCCAAATACTAACAAAATAATATAAATTCAAATTTTTATTTTTAGTAGCAAAACAGTAACAATGCAGTTACAGGAAAGAATCTGCAGAACTAAGCAGATGCTAAATACTTGTAAGTCAAATTTATGTAGAAGATATGTAAGATGACTGTATATAAAATTACAGTAGCCTCATGTACAAAGCTGCAGTGGATGGTGAGATACGGAGCCTGAAAGTCACAAATTCAAAACATTGTTACCATTTTGCTTGTCAGTGTAAAATATATTTATTGGGTATGACTTAAGAACACAAAAAAAAAATTTTAAATATTGGGCAAAACACACATGAACGTTTGTGGAGTCCCCTGAATTTTGTTCTGAGAAATAGTATCGCCTCCAAACAGATCCTGCATACATGACCTCACACCGACCTCCTTATTTCCAGGCTAGAGAACGGCCTCTCTACACTAACTTGGGTTGGGGAAAGTGGTGACCACAGGGGCAACATCTCTAAAAAATGTCAGGGGATAAAGGAATTGCCTCAGCCACAGTCCGTTTTGATGAATGGTTGAACTCTTCTACTTCTTTGAAAGCAGGGGAAAATTTTGCTGAGAAATTTGTTTGTCATGGGAGCGGAATCTTTCCCCTGGGCAGCGCTTTGCCTGCTCCATGTCTCAATTACACTCCTCATGTGATGAGGCTGAAGATATGGGAGCAGTAGCACTGGCCGGACCAATGCCTTTTGCTCTTTGCATCGAACTAACTGGGCCAACTTATTAAAAATTTTGGGAGTCGGAGTCGGTCCCCTTTTATGGACTCCGCTCCAAGATGGCACGATCCGGCTCCCAACCCGACTCCACAGCCCTGCTTCAAGCTCCCTACAAACATCAGTGGGGGTTTGTCCAAAACCGTAGTGGCTGATGAAATTGGGGGGTACTTGGTGGGGGTTTTAGGGCCAGCCCTGGTGAAATTTGCTAAGGGCCCCATTTATGAAAAATTGACTTGGCAAAGGGATTTTCTTTTTCCCCCCTTAGAAAAACCCAATCAGAGGCCCCCATTTCATTTCATATAGTGCTCTGAAAAAATTTAAAGGGGGGACCCCTGTTTGGGTTTTTTGGGCAGAAGAAAAGTCTTGACCAAGACATTTTTCTACATGTTTCCCCCAAGTATCTGGGCGGGGCCCCACTCTTACATGCCGGGGGCCCATGTGTTTTTTAAATGGCTGGTACAGGTATGGCAGGGTTGGGTCCAGCAGGTTTTTACCCAAGACGGGTAACCGACCCCTTTGGGCACAATGACGGGCAGGTACAAATGTGCAAACCATAATGGGAAGGATTGGTACGAAAACAGCAGGCATAATGGTGCAAGGGCAGGAGGGAAGAGGGTAACACAGGACCAACAAACCCCTTTTGAGTGGGGGGGGTATTTGATCGATTTTATCGAGAACAGTAAAAATCGAACGATTTTGTTTTTTTGGGGTTTTCTCGTCACGATGTCCATTTTTTTTCCCGTAAAATCGGGGATTTTAAAAAATCGCAAACCCCGCCCGCGCCATTTTCACTTTGCATTTACTTTAATGGGAATCGACGATCGGATCAGTAAAACGAAAAAATTTTCTTCAAAATCGATAATGATCAAAACTCAATTTTTAAATGTTCTCGATTAAATCGTCAACACTGTAGGGGTCAGATGGGGTTTAAAGAAAATGAACTGGAGCAGAGGCAGAAAGTTCTTTTTATACCGGGGGGTTAGGTAAAGGTCAGGGAATTGGTACACTGTTCCCGTTTTAAATCCAATCAACGGGGGGTGTGCCTTTGGAAGGGGTGCAACACAGACAGCAACACAGCTAGGTGAGTACTTTGAAACATGGGCCACAGCAATGACCCGGCCTCAGGGGGACGGAAACCGAAGCAGCGGTGCAGGGAAAAGGGCACACGCAGAGACACAACCATCCCGGGGGGACCGTGGAAAGGGAGAAAGGGACGAAAAGCAAACAGGGAGGGGCCAGAATGTAATGGCCCCGGGCCCCAAGCGGTCATTTGCCATCGATACTCCTCACCTAACGTCTCCATTATTGGCCTTCTTTCCCCCGGGGTTTTCCCCCCTTTATTTTGGGCCACTATTTTTTGCCCAAGCGCTTTTTTACTTTTCTCTTACCTGTCTGCTACATCGCTCTTTTGTACTTATTTAATTGTCATTTTAAATTAAAGAAAAACCGGGGATGCCGAAACGTCGGCATAATTTGACTTCTAAATTCTTCTGACACTTTGAAATACCTCGGGACATTTGTTTGATCAAAATTTTGGCATTTAGGGCATTTAATCTCATACTTTGTCCATTTTGTTCTTGTCCCATAAAACCTAATTATATACAAAAAAAAATTTTTTTAAAAAAAAATTTTTTGGTTGGGCCTTTTTTTTCCAAAAAAAAAAAAGGGGGAAAAAAGGGGGGCCCCCCCCTTTTTTCTTTGGGGAAAAAAAAATTTCCCCCAAAAAAACCCCCCCAAAAAAGGGCAATTTTTGGGGCCCCAAAAAAAAAAAACCCCCCCTTCGGCCCCCCTTTTTTTCCTGGGCCGGGGCCCCTTTTTGGGGACCCTTTTAAAAGGGGGGCCCTTTTTGGCCCCCCGGGGGAAAAAAAAAACCCCCCCCCCCCTTTTTAAAAAAGGGGAAACCCCAAAACCACCTTTTTTTCCCCCCCCGGGGGGGAAAAATTTTCCCTTTTTTAAAAAAGGGGGGGCCCCAAAGGGCCCCCGGGGTTTTTTTCCCTTTTGGGGGGGGTTTTTTTTCCCCCCCAATTTGGTTTAAACCCCCCAAATTAAAAAAGGGCCCCAAAAAAAAACCCCCCCCCCCGGGGGGCCCCGGGGGGAAAGGGGTTTTTTCCTTTCCCCCGGGGGGGGGGAAAAAAAACCCCGGGGGAACTTGGGCCCCCCCCTTTTTCCCGGGGGGCCCCCGGGGGGGAAAATTTTTTTCCCCCCCCTTTTTTCCAAAAAAAAAGGGGGGGAAATTTTCCCCCCAAAAAAAATTTTTCCCCCCCAAAAAAAAAAAAAAGGGGGGGGGGGGGGGGGAAAAAGGGGCCCCCCCCCCCCCCCCCCCAAAAAAAAAAAAATTTTTTTGGGCCCCCAAAAATTAAAATTTTTTTTTGGGGGGGGGGGTTTTTTTCCCCGGGGGGTTTTTTGGGGGGGTTTAAGGGTTTTTTGGGGAAAAAAAGGGGGGCCCCCCCGTTGGGGGGTTAAAAGGGGAAAGGGGGGAAAATTTTTTTAAAAAAAAAAAAATTTTTCCCCGGGGGGGGATTTGGGTTTCCCCTTTTGTTTTGGGGCCCCCCAATTGAACCGGGGAAAAATTAAAATTTTAAAAAAGGGGTTTTTTTTTTTTGGGGAATTTTTCCCCCCCCAATTTTTTACCCCTTTGGGGTTTTGGGGCCCCCCCCCGGGGGCCCCTTTTTTCCAAAAGGGGGGTTTTTTTAAATTCCCAAAAAAATTTTTTTGGGAACCTCCTTTTTTTTTCTTTTCCGGTTTTTGGGAAAAGGGAAAAAAAGGGCCCCGGGGGCCCCCCCCCTTTTTTAAAAGGGGCCCCTTTTTGGGGAAAAAAAAAACCCCCCCTTTTTTTAAAGGGGGGGGGAAAAAAAAAATTTTTTTTTTAAACCCTTTTTTTAAAAAAAAATTTTTTTGGGGGGTTTTTTTATTTCCCCCCGGGGGGGGTTTTTTTTTGGTTTGGGGTTTTTTCCCCAAAAAAACCCCCCCCCCTTCCCCAAAAAAAAAACAACCCCAATTTTTTTTTCCGGGGTTTTTTAAAACCCCCTTTTTTCCCCCTTTTCCCCCTTTGGGCCCCCCCCCCAAAAAAAGGGGGGGGGGGGTTTTTTTTTAAAAAAGGGGGAAAAAAAAACCCCCCCCCCCCCAAAAAAAAAAAAAGGGGGCCCCCCCCTTTTTTTTTTTTTTTTTTTTTAAAAAGGGGGAAAAAACCCCCGGGGGAAAAAGGGGCCCTTTCCGGGAAAATTTTTTTTAAAAAGGAAATTTTTCCCCCCCGTTTTAAAATAAACCCCCCTTTAAAAGGGGAAATTTAATTTTTTTTGGGGGGGGGGGGGAAAAAAAACTTAAAAATTTTTGGGAAAAACCCCTTTTTTTTTTGGGCCCCCGGGGGCCCCCCCCCCCCCTTGGGGAAAATGGAAATCAGATGCTAAACCTTTTTTTTTAAATGGGGGATTAAAATAATTATTAATCTTTGCAACATGCCAGAAATTATACTTGCGGAACAAAATTTGGGGTCTTCTTAGGGGGCTATTTTTAGGGGATTCCCCATCTTAAGGGGCACTGCAGCAAAATTATATATATATCAATGGTGTTTGATCATTGGGGGTTTTTTCACTTCCGCCCATTCCCCTTGCAACAGACATAACACACTGTATCTGTTTGGCTTGGACTGTTTCATTAAAGGGTATTCTTATACAGCTTGTGTGTCAAACTCAACCCTGCACCAATCCGCCCCCCGCATCACTTATCTACCCAGCTTACATATGACCGGGGATGGAAAAGGGTCCAATAAAAAGGACCTTTTCCTCACCTACACCCCCCAAAGGTATAAGGCTGTACTTATGGGGTTGTCTCATTTCAATTCATCTTCCCTCATCCTTTTTTTTCTTGTTTCACTTGAAATTGGGGGGTGTGTTTATTGGCTTCTAAGCGCAGAAAAACCAGCTTACTATAAAACCCATGCTGGCCCATCAGCAAGATTGAACAGTCTGTACCATATGACCAAAGGGACTGAGAGCCCATAAAAGGGGGATATCTCAATGGGTAGGCCTGTTAATACACTATTGAAAAGTGACTTGTCTTTGCAAGATCATAACTAAAAAATTTTTAAGGAACAACCCCTTTAAAAAGGTGGGGGCTGGCTATAAAAACCCTTTGGGACTCTTGGCCTTTTTACGACCATTGATGACAAGGGCCTTTTGGGGGAAATTTTTAATGCTTTTGGCCCCCTTTTTGAAAAGAATTTGATCCCCCTTTTTCAGAATTCAAGGAATATCCCCCTTTTGGGGATTGAAACCTTTTTCCAGTTTGGGGCCCCCTTTCCTTTGCCCCTGACCTGAAGAGCGTTAGATCTTCATAAATCTCTGAGCAGTGCCAAAAAGCAGACTTCCCAACCATTAAAAAAACGTGTTTCTGGAAATCTAAACCTCACTCTTTGGAATGCCCCCCAACTAGTCAGAAACGCTCTCAAATGCCCACTTTAGGATGGGGTTTATCATAAACTCTGTCTCCTATGAGACCCATATTCCAGACGTCTACAAGAAGAATCAAAATTGTTGGAACTTTATTTGCAAAAAATTTTTCCATTTTTAAATTTTATGCAAGACCAAAGGGGGGGGTGGGGGTGCGCCAAATAGCTTCCCCATTCCACCCCCCCAAGCATGCCTTATAGCAAAAGGCATTAAAGTTAGGCTTGGATTTTTCCTTGAAAGTGAACCTATGCTGTTAGGGCAGTATATTATAAAGGGAGATATATTGTTTTATGTTATTTAATGCAAGATTTCTGAGTAAAAGCAGATAAATCTTAAAACAGAAAGAAAAATGACCTTTTCTCCTGCCCATACAAAATTTGTTACATTTTTGCTGATTCGCAAAAAAAGGGAAAGCTGTCAATCACTGTATGTGGACGGGGTAAACAAGACTCTCACTGTCTTTTAGGGAGTTCTATCAGCATTTCTTAACTTTTCACTCAAAAATCCTGCTCCAAATCATATAAACTTACTTATCACAGAGCTCAGCTTCTCTCCCTCTGTCATATCCTGCTCTCAGATAAACCACCTGACAGGTTCCCTTTATAGAGAACCCCGGGCACATAGGTTAGCCCCCTGGGTGAGGGCAACAACTAGTTCAGACCTGCTGTTTCCAGCGCTGTGTCCCCTTTTTCGTAAGTGCTGTATTTTTTTGTGTATTTTTAAGCTTAAAACCGCAGTTTTTTAGCCGAAGAGTCATTCGAAGAGTCTTCGAGTGTCAGTTTTTTTAAAAACCCCGCCACCTGAGGCTACCCCGCCCACATCAACTGAAAACCTAATACTTTGAATAGGTAAAACATGTGAATAACTGCCCAGGGGGCGGAGCTACCCTTTGGGGTGGGTGGAGCAACACCTGCCATAATAAATTTGAGGGGTAAATCCAAAACCAGCATCTTACAGAAAAAGCACAGGCGGAAAACAGGGTCTGAACCTTGTGCTGCCCCACAAGGGGCAAAAACCTATGTGACAGGTTCCCTTTAAGAGCTTTGTAGAGCCTCATTCTACAGCCCTAAGGTGATACCAGATAATAAACTTCACCAACGTGATCTTCTTGAATGTGTTTATCAATATGATTCCCCTGTTACTTTTACTGAATCACATGAAGAAAAAAAAGTCCCCCCCCATACTTTTAATTTTAAAGCAATTTTTTCAAAGAAAGGTCCTTGTGCGCGGGTGCGGAAAAGTTTTGGGTCCCCCCCTGGAAATATCAAAAATCCTTCACACCAGGAAGTGTTAAAACCAGCACCAGTGCCATAGAGTACAAATCCTATTTATATAGCCATAAGTAGAAACTTCGGGTAATGGGTCGGTTGCACAATACGCTTACGCGTTTCGGGCAGTATATGCCCTTGCTCACAGCAAGTAAGCGTCTTCTGTACACATCACCCGGTGTTTTTACTTGTTGATGTATAAATAAATGAAGATTATTATTTAAAGTGCCACTAGTTCCAGGGCGCTGTACATTCAAGGAGGTTTCCTGCCCGCGATGGCTTACAATCTACAAGGGAGGAAGAAAGAACGGGGGGCGGGGGGGCAAAAATGTTTGGGGGGGTTAAAAGGGGCACCGGGGTTTTGTTGGTTATAGCATCCTGAAGAGAGGTTTTCGGGTTGCTTTTGAAGCTGGGAGAGGGGGGGGAGTCTGAGGTTTTGGGGGCAGGATCCAGAGTTGGAGGAAGACGGAAAAGGGTCTTGGAGACGTTTGTGAGGAGCTGAAAAAGGGGAAAGGCAAGAAGAATGTCCGTGAGGAAAAGGATTGCAAGAGGGGAGTAGGGGAGATTGGGGCGAGATGTAAAAAAGGGGAAGGTTTATGGAAAACCTTGTAGCCAGGTTAGAACTTGTACTACATTTGCGGGAAGGGGAACCACTGAAGGGAAGGGAAGGTTGGGGGGAGGGGAGAAGCACAGGAGGGGTAAAAAAATGGCGAAATTGGGGATGGATTAAAGGGTGGGGTTAAAAATTTCCCCCAAAAGATCACTCTTGGTTCACTTGTAACTGTGGTTTATAACTCCCTACACTTCAAGAATTTCTTCTGCGCTTCCTTGGAATTGGGAGTCTCCCCCCTTGTCCCACACATTGATCGACATGCTTAACAGGGCTCCCCAAATATTCTGGGGTCCTTTTAGCCCAAAACTGTGCACCCCTTTTCCCCAATTTAAATCAGGCCACTCCAAAATGGGGCCATTATCAGCCCCCGACCAGAGTCGGGGCGTCCGGGCGAGTGTCGCACCACAACCGTTGATTCCAAAAATATTTATGACTGGAAGGGGCAAAACTGGTTGCATTATTGCGGAACAGCAACCGGGTAAAAGGGTTTATCTGACCTGATTGTCTTTTGGAGCAAAAGTGCAAAATTATGACCCGCAGAAGAACGGTTTCATAGATTAGCCACTTTCACCTATAATGCGGCCAAAAATGGCGTCGGGGCGCCAAAATACTAATTCGCCCATTTTTCCCCCTTTGTCCTTGAAAAACCTACAACCCTAGCAGGGGTCAACCCCCACTTTTCAAAAACAAGGAGAATACAAATAATTTGCCTTCTCCTACTCAAAGGGGATCTCCTAAACCTCTACACCTCTCCTAATTATCCCTCAACTATCTCAGGACTGACTCCTCCTCCACGATTTCCCAGGCTTTTCCTATTCCCATCCCCAGTGTTTTTGTGATATCTACAAGTGAATTTCTGACTTCAGTTTTACATGTAAATAATATTATTTTATAAAATTGAGTCACCAGCACCTGCACAGTGACATAAATAGATACTGTGGAATAAATACAAGGCAGATGCATATGGCCATACTGTGGCTCTGTACAAGCTCCAGATTGTACAGCGCCATAATAATCTACCTATAGCATATAGGGACCATAGCATATGATATTGGAGATTTATCTAAAAAAAATTATTCCATGTTCCATTTGACACCATATTAAAGTAGTATTCTCCAATAGACAGGCTCTGAGCATGAGGTTTTCTCAACTTAACAACCTCTTCTGTATTGAAGGCAGCCCTGTGATCACCTAATTGCTGCAGGTCCAGCTTCAGTAACCACCCATGATCAGCTTTGATCAACTGGAGAAGCTCTGGCCATCCAAACACCCTAAGGCCGTGTTCACACGGTGTATTTGCAGGGCGTTATTACGCCCCGCAGTTACGCCGTGTGGCCGGGGGCGGGAGCAGGGGAGGGTGCGGGGGGGCGGGCACCTCACCGGCCCATAGACTTTCATTACCAGCGGCGCGTATACGCCACTGGTAACTCACATGCCAATTATCTCCCCGCCCGGCGTATTCGCCGAGCAGGGAGAGGAGACGTAATCCATATTCTCTATAGAACTGGGGGTTACCGTAATGACTGGGACGTTTCAGCCCGTAATTTGCGCCTCCGGCCCTAAATTTCGAAATGAAATACGTCCTGGTTTTAAGCCGTGTGAACATGGCCTAAGGTGCTTTCACAGGGCGGTTTTGGTGTGTTTTTGGTGCGTTTTTTTGGATGCGTTTTTTGTGCAGGAAGGTACAGCAATTAATGATATACATTGTTGCACAAAAAACGCACCAAAAATGCACCGTGTGAAAGCACCCTAAGGCCATGTTCACACGGCTTAAATACACGGCAAAATACGTCCTGCAATTAGTGCCATGTGAACATAGCCTTAGCCTCACCACTTTGATAATGGCATAAATAAAGATACATGAACAGTGACACTTTTTGCCATGAGAACTACAGAAATGACTTGTATCGTACAAATTGATCCACAACCAATTGGTCTCAAAATAGATATCCAAAGCGCCAATCAGTATATCCACAAATTTAATCTTTGGAATGGCAAAAATTAAATAAAATGTAACTTTTATGAAATTGTCATTAAGTTGCTATAAAATAACAGACAAGCCCACTGAAGAGAGGCACAGAAAAAAGTACAGTCTTGTCAGACGGGCTTAGGGCTTGTTCACACGGAGTATACACTCCGTGTTACAAGCGCTTTTAGGATCCGTCTTGGGGTCCGCTCTGTCTGCCAAGCAATTCTTTTCAAGACGGAGCCGATGTGCGCTATTGAAACACGCAGCGGCGATCTGTCATGTGAACGCCGCTGCGTGTTCGGCATAGACAGCAGTGATAATCTCACTGCTAATTGTTAGATCCGTCTTGGGGACCGACAGTGCGGACCCCAAGACGATCCTAAAAGCGCTTGTAACACGGAGTGTATACTCTGTGTGAACAAGCCCTTATTCTTTTTGGTGTAAATGCTTTAGTAGTATGTCACACATGGCGCTTGCAACTTTCTTACATCTGGGCCTATGTTTATGATGTAGGAAAGCTCTCGATGAATACACTAAACATATCCTTAGGATATAATATAGCAGAAGTCTATACATTCTACGTCAGTCAGAAAAAACAGTATACGTTAAACACACACATTTTTTACATGGGGACCTTGTGAATAACGGTTGCCACTTCATGGCATCCTTCAGAGGTATCCATTTAATGTATATGGCCTGGCATGTATGTTAAGGAGAAGCTAGGAACATGCGGCCTTATGTATGAAAACTGTCTACGTGTAAGACTGTCTTTGTTGCCCATAGCCACCAATAAGAGCTCATACCAATCAATCAGAGCTTATAGCAACCAGTCAGAGCCCATAGCAACCAATCAGAGCCCATAGCAACCAATCAGAGCTCATAGCAACCAATGAGAGCCCATAGCAACCAATCAGGATTCGTTGGAACCAATCAGAGCCCATAGCAAACCAATCTCAGAGCCATAGCAACCATGAAGCCTTTAAACCAATCAGGATTTAGGAACCAATCAAGCAGCCATTTGGCAAACAATCAGAGCTATAAACCAATCAGAGCAAAAGCAACCATCAGAGCCATATAAAACCAATCAGAGCTTATAGCAACCAATCAGAGCCCAAAAGAGCCAATGCATATTAACAATCAGAGCTATACAACCAATCAGAGCACTACAACCAATCAAGCCTCTTAACCAAACAGAGCTTATAGCAACCAATCAAGCCCATAACAACCAATCGAGCTCATCCAACCAATAAGCCCTAGAAACCCATCAGGATCGGGAAACCCAAAATCAAGCCCAAGGAACCAATCAAGTCATAGAAACCAATCAGATTCATAGCAACCCAACATAGCCCATAGAAACCCAAACAAAAACCTAAACCAAGTCAAGAAACCAATCAGCCCAAACAACCAATCGAGCCCCCTTTCTTTTCATATAGTCTGTGGAAAAAAAAAGCTCACTCTGATGGTTCTAGGGCAAAAAAGCCCAGTCTTGGCAACAAACCCCCATGGGTGTACAACCCTAAAAGCTCAAACCGGGGGCATAGAAACAATGGAAAAGCCAAAGAGGGGGAATGAAAGGGTACAGTGTGGGGGCCCCCGGTAGAACCCCTCATGAGTTTGTTTACCTCAACTGGACATATACAGAGGAGTTTTTCACATTTTTTCATAGGAAAAATGGGAGCAGAAGACAGGACTATGACTTATGGTTTATTTTCCTTCTTAAAACAACTGGAAAGTGATGACAGAGATAAAACAGAACAGGTCCCGGCATTCCAGTCTCTTCTGAGTCATCAGGTGAAGTCACCCGTCGGTGCTCCTTGGGCTGTACCCTCCAGCAGCCGGGCCTCCGCCTCAGCCGCTCTCATTAAATTATAGTTTTAGCTCCTATTTCCATATCTGTTGTTGCCGACAGAAAGCAAATCAAGTGACAAGTGGAACGCTCACTTAAGAATTTTACTCGTTAAATGGCAATTCAGCGTCGAGTAGACTGTCATTTACTCTAACTAGAAATATCCAAGAGTCCCCTCGCCTGCGAACAAAATGCTTTTAGTTCTGAAACCCGAACATGTTTATTATAGAAAAAAATAAATCCTGAAGGATAATTTAATAAATTTGTACTTTTACATTCCTTTTTAAACAGGCTGGCAGCCCAAAGCCGCACAAAAAGCCCGAAAAAATTTTAGAGGGGTAATTTCAACACAATGGGGGAATTTTTAAAAGGGGGTGCGAAGGATTTGGGTTGAATGCACCAAAAGCGGCAAAAGCCCGGCAAACATTATTACCCTTTTTTGGACACAGATCTCTTAAAGGGTTGCACCAAATCTATTAAATAGGTGTTCCCACCATAGACTGTAATGGTATATTGCTAGGATACCCCCTCAAGTTTTTTATAGGGAGGGCCCACCCGGGGTCTACACCGAATTTTTGGGAACCCCCTAAAGTGTTGGCTCAGAATGGAGAGCCATTGACGCCATACCTTTTCCATTTGTTCATGGAAATGGAGGTTGTAACAAGCTTTACCGTTCTCCATGTGAGTGATACTTTTGGGGGCTCATTCCCGAGATAGGTCCAGGTCCTAGAGTTAGGACCAGCACCTATCAGACTATGACGGCATATCCTCGCGATATACCATCAAAGTCTGTGATGGGAACACCCATTTAAACACCCTTTAAAGGGGTTTTCTCACAACATTGAGTAGCTTGAAACATGTAGGAAAAAGTAATTAAAGACTAATACCAAATCCATTGCTTTTCTGATTTTGCTTTGTTTAGAACATAAAGGAGATTTTATCTACTGCTTGTTTACACAGGTTTCTCGAGGTTACGGACCATCTTTCTCTGCTCTGTCTCCTCTCTTATTGCTCCAGCACAGGAGCTTGTTTATTTAATTTAATGACAAGTTTTAACCCTTTAGAGCTCAGTATCCTTGTGCACTACAGTTTATAAATATCACCTAGAAACAGCAGAGCTGATATAACAATCACTACTGTACACCCACAGCCTGACCAGAAAGTGTAAATCTGAAGCCTCATGTGCCTCTGTAAAATAGCATGGTAAGAAAACCCCATAAGGCTTGATATATTTGGCACATCTTTCAGTGTCCATGCCCTTGAAAGGGAAATCTGCACCACCTAGGACCTAATGTCTCAGTTACAATTTATGCCACTTTCTGAGGTAAATTATAGTAAATGTGGGATGTTGTGCAAGGACACACCCTTTTTGCTAACCTCTCTAAGGGGATATTCAAACGGCGGATTTGGCCGTGGGTTTGGCTGCAGGATTCAGCGTGGTTGCTGCGGCCAAAACCTCGTCCAAACCTCGCCTCAAACTCGCGTCTCCCGACGAGATCTATCGGCGCGGGTTTCGGCGTGGTTTTGGGCGCGATTTGCAGCGAGGTTTTCGCCCATACAAATTAATAGGCAGGACTAAGCCCGCGCCCAAACCCGCGCCCCAACAGCGGCGAAACCAACTGGGGGCGTTTGGGGCGCGATTTGGACGAGGTTTTGACCGCGCAAGGGGCCGAACCGGGGTGGCCAAACCTGACCAAATCCCCCCTTTTGAAAACCCCAAGGGCCAAGAAATGAAAATGTTAGATCAAAATATTTTGTTTCCCTTTTAAAACCAATCTAGCCATACAACCAAATCAGAGCTCAAGCCCCAATAAGCCCCCTTACTTTTCATATAGTGCCCGGGAAAAAAATAAAGGGGGCTCATTGGGTTTGTGGGCAAAAAAGTGAATTTTAGACCTAGACAGTTTTCATACTTGTGGCCCTAAGTTTTTTAAAAAGTGGCAAGCTCAGTGTAAAACAGCTGAAAAGCCGCTAATTTTGAACAAATGAGGCTTACCCAAAATTTTGCAATTTTTCTATGCCAAAATACTGCTGTAAATCACTGTATACGTTGCCCTCTTTCTTAGACACTTTCAAGTTTTTCTTAAAAAATGTTTTTGCTGGTTTTTAGGTGCATAAAACTGGTCTACAGTTAACCCCTCAAGAGGTGTTATGGCCGTTCTGAATATACGTGAGTGATTGTGCTCAGCTACATTTGGAGCTACCATAGAAATGAATAGGGAGAACTGCACAAGTACGGCCATATCACCTCTTTGGTGAGCTCCAAGCTGGGCTCAGACACGGATGTTATATGATGAAACAACCCCTTCAAAGAGGTTTTCTGGCTGTAAAATAAAACATTATAGTGGACCATCATGTGACTCTGGGAGCCTACCCCGGCCACTAGTCATGTCCGTTCAACAGGGGGGACTGCGAGGGTTTGTGAAACCCTACAGGGTCACATGAATAGTGAATATGACACATTTGGCTGGGAGCAACAGGACTGGAGCTCAATGTTGGAACGGAGCCAGATGAAATGGGGAATTTTTCAATTTTTTTCCTATTTCGGCCCCTCCAAGATGATTTTTTTTTCTTTTTCAAAAGTGGACAACCCCTTTAAGTACATGTGTTTTTTGGTTCATTTTTCTTCTGTGACATTTCTCCCATAACAAATCATGTGGTTCATAGATCAGGATTTTTGAAGCTGCATTTTAATTTTCATGCTGTAATTAAAAAAGGGCCCCCCAAAAAAAGCATCAAAAAAACGCAAAAAAATTGGGCACCCTTTTTTTAAAAGGAAGAAAAAAAAACAAAGGGGGCCTATGGAAAAACACCCAATTGCCCATAAAAAACCACCACTCCTTTCAACAAAAATGTTTGGAGAACAAAAACCCTCATCAGAATTTTTGGGTTCCGAACCCCTCAAAAATGATGACACCCCTTTTTTACACCTCCCTCCCGAACATCACTCCTGCCCTGATACAAAACCCCCAGTTACTGTCTGGGCCGCTGCTCTGACACAAGTCCTCTCCCATCTGAAACAAAAACCCCACTAAAAAACCCAAATTCTTTTTCTTTTCCACCATCTTTCTTTAAACCCAAACCCAACCCCTTCTATCTCGGTTTAAAGGTTTTGGGGACCAAAACCCTAAAATTCCCAGGCACAGGCCCGCTGTCTTGGGTTTTAAAAACTAGAAATTTTAAAACTGTCCTTCACCCCTTAAAATCCAATCCCTTGCCCGCTCCTGTATCTGCACCTCAAAAAAACATCTCCAAAATCCGTACTTTTCTCACTTTTGGAAAAAAGCTCAAAAAACCCCCATTTGTTGGGTTTATTCACTCTGGTTTGACTACTGCAAATTCCTTTCTTATCGGTTCCCCTCTGCAAAACTTTTCCCCTCTGCAAACTTTTCTGGGAAAGCAGCAAACCCGGGTTTGTCTTTTCTCCACCGGGTAAACTGAAAAGCCTCAAACCCCGTGGGCAGTTTACGCACTGGGGTTGCCCAATCCCCTTCCCGGAAGAATACAACATAAACTCACCACCTCACCCTAAAGTTTTCCCCCCCGTGTTGCTCCTCCCCACATTTCCCCCCTCATCTCCCGTCCCACCCTCCCCACCTTTTTCTCCGCCTGCGGTTGTTAACCCAAATCATTCCTCAAACATCCCAAAACCCCCCAGCCCGTCTCCCCAAGAATTTTACACGTGCAGGCCCCCCGGGCCTATGGAAAGAAACCCCGGGCGATCAAGCCCAACACCCCCCCTCACAGTTTTTAAAAGGCCCTTAGAAAACATCTTTCCCAGCCGGGGCCCACCAAATCCCCCAACGCTTTTCACACCTGCACCTTCCCTACACTAGGGGATCACAGGGACTTATCTTAAATAGATGTACTGTCCCGGGGGGGCGGGTTTTTACCCCCCAAATTTTTATTTAAACCACCTTTATTTATGTAAAAGGCTTTGGGCCCCTATAAAATAGCACTTTTAACCCTTTTTCCACCCCTACAACCCTAAAAGATTTTTAAAGCTCTCGCGAGCAGGGCCCATAAACCCCGGTCCCTTTGTAAGTTCTTTTTAATGTTTTAAAAGTCTGTTTTGTACAACCCCCTAATTTGTAAAATGCTGCGGAAAATTTTGGCGCTATATAAAATAAAAAAAATTTTTATTATTATTATTTTTTGGGGGAAAAAACTTTACGACTCCCCGCAAAAAACCCCAGAGAAAAAAGCCATGTTTATAGTGTGTTTTAGATTTCCCTACTGACCTGTAGCAAACATCTGGTCATAGCTTTTTTTTTTTCCTAAAACTGCTATGCTGAAACCACTCATATGTTTTCTGGGGCTTTGATGTCAATGACCTTCTTTATATTAAAAAAATCAATTTATTGACACCCCAGCACCCCCGCGATCCGCCCAAATTTGTGCCCACAAACACGCATTACAGCAAACCCTTTTTTGAAAAATTGATTGTTTACTAGGACGCAGCGCCATATATCTGATTGTGGCTGTGGGGCTGGGGATTTCCCCCTCAATCCAATTCCCTTTTTTTGGGTAAAAAAGGGTAGCCCCTCTAGTTTACCCCCCCGAGAGGAACAAAAAGGTTTTGCACAGATTGCTAAAAAAGGTCCCGCTTTCTATGATAGAAAAGTGTCAGGACACACAGGACATTACAACTTGCTCTATAGGGAGCTTTGAAGCCATAAACGAGTACAAAGTGGACCCCGTCCACTGCCTACAGCAGGGGTGGGCAATTAATTTTCCTATGGGGCCACATGAGAAATTGGCAGGGTTTTAGAGGGCCAGACTAATATATTTAACTCCATTCTACCGAATACCTATATACTGTAGATCCTTGAGTCGATTGCTAAGCTCTTATCATTTGACTTGAGGTCTTAACAACTGTTAGCGACTTCACAATGCACTAAGTTATATGTACCCCTAGAGGTAATAGGGTCTCCTAGTAACTTATATGCCCCCCAGTATAGGTAATAGAGTCCCCCAGTAAGTTATATATCCCCCAGTAGGTAGGTATATAGGTTATATGTCCCCCAGTATTCATATAGGCAGATTATAGGCCCCCTAGCAGGTATATAGGTAGGCTATAGGTCCGCCAGGGGGAATATAGGTAGGTTATAGGTCCCCCAGTGGGTATATAGGTAGGTTATAGGTCCGCCAGTGGGTATATACATAGGTTATATGTCCCCAACAGGTATATTGGTATGTTATATGTCCCCTAGCAGGTATATAGGTAGGTTTTATGTCCCCCAGTTGGTACTGTATATAGGTAGGTTATATGTCTCCAGCAGGTATATAGGTAGATTATAGGTCCCCCAGCGGGTACATAGGTAGGTTATATGTCCCCAAGTTGGTATTTAGGTAGGTTATAGGTCCCCCAGTAGGTATATAAGTAGGTTATAGATTCCCCAGTGGGTATATAGGTAGGTTATATGTCCCCAAATAGGTATATAGGCAGGTTATAGGTCCCCCAGCAGGTATATAGGTAGGTTATAGGTCCCCCAGTAGGTATATAGGCAGGTTATAGGTCCCCCAGCAGGTATATAGGTAGGTTATAGGTCCCCCAGCAGGTATATAGGTAGGTTATAGGTCCCCCAGCAGGTATATAGGTAGGTAAATAGGCAAGTTATAGGTCCTCTCATTGGTAATAGGCAGGTTATATGTCCCCCATCAGGTTATATGTCCTCCAGTAGTTATATAGGCAGGTTATTTGTCCCCCAGAAGGTATATAGGTCTCCCAGTAGTTATATAGGTAGGTTATAGGTCCCCCAGCAGGTATATAGGTAGGTACTGTATATAGTCAAGTTATACGTCCCCTCATTGGTATATAGGAAGGTTATATGTCCCCCAGCAGGTTATATGTCCCCCAGTAGTTATTTAGGCAGGTTATTTGTCCCCAAGCAGGCATATAGGTCTCCCAGTAGTTATAGGCAGGTTATTTGTCCCCCAGCAAGTAGAGAGGGCTAATTAAAAAATAAAAATCTAACAGTACTCACCTTCCCAACGCTCCCTGAAGCTCCCGCTGTTCTCCATCTTCTTCCTGCACAGGCAGTGTGACCTCTTCAGGACACGCACTTACAGTTAGTTCCCGTCGCCGCCGCCATCACCGATCACCAAGGTCCTAAGCCAATAGCTTAGTGACTGGTATCAACTTGGGACCCTAATGGTCGGCAGATGGCGCCGGGGACTACTGAGTTGTGTGTAATGTCAGCAAATCTCAGGCAGGCCAGTCACAGCTAGTTAGAGGGCCGGATGTTGCCTGCGAAGCTGTACAGTGCCCAGCTCTGCCCTAAAGTTTTTATAATGGACAAGTGAGCATCAGAACTGGACCATAGAGAAATCAGGTGGCCTGATTTGAGGAATCACAATTTCTTTTACATGCAAATGGCTTGGTGCGTGGTCACTTACCTGGGGATTGCACTATGGGAAGGGAAGCACTATTTGTGTAGAAAAGGTACCATGTTGGCACTGTTTTTCTATGGTACTTCACTGTCCTGTTAAAGGAGTCAATTTGATGGCATTGCTCATGGAATTACAATGACTGTAGATATGGTGGAGTTGGCTATATGCCACTTTAAAGGAATGTTTGCACCCTAGACTTTGATGGCATATCGAGATGATATACTATCAAAGTCTGATAGGTGTAGGTTATACCTATGGGACCTGCAGCTATCTCGGGAACAGTGCTAAAAATGTTAAGAATTCTCACTGCTCACCTGTACTCAGAACTCATGGAACAGAATATAGAATATATAGAATATAGTTGTGCGCAACTCTACATTCTGAGCAGATAACTTTGGGGGCTGTTTCTGAGTTAGGTACGGGTCCCAGAGGTGGTCCCTGCACCAGTCAGACTTTGATGACATATTTTTGGCATATAAAAAGCTTTCTATAAAAACCTCTGGGACCTGCAACCTAAGAAAAAACAGGGGTTCCATACCTGTCTGACATGTTGAAATGGCTACTAGATGCCAAATTTAATGTAGTGATGCCCAGTAGTTTCTGCAGCTCCCGCTGAATAGAGACAACTGCACCTTGACATGGGATCTGGCATAAAGGTGGAACCACATCTAGCAGACAACAGCAATGGAGTCCTGGGTTCAAATCCCACAAAAAACAACATCTGCAAGGAGTTTGTATGTTCTATCCATATTTCTCTGGGTTTCCTTTGGATACTCCACTTTCCCTCACACTTCAAAAACATATGGATAGATTAATCTGGACTTTAGACTGTGAGTCCCACTGGGGTCAGGGGCCCTTGGGATTGATGACAATCTCTGTACAGGGTTGGGCAAAATCATGGTGCTACATAAAATTAAGGGCTTATCAAATGTCTGAGATGGGACAAACCCTTAAAATCAAAATATTTGGCTAATTAAATCCAGGAAGATTCAATGTTTTTATAGTATGAAACCTAAAAAAGTCAAAGGGAGGGTTAATATTTTGTGGGTAAGATTATGTTCCAAAGGCTACACTCTCTCACCGGCTCCACAAGTCCGCTGCCTTGGGATAACCTTCGACTCCTCTCTGTCCTTCAACCTGCACATCCAAACCCTCACCTCTGCTGCCGCCTCCACCTAAAAATTATCTCCCGAATCCGCTCATTCTTTAACTTTGAAAGCACAAAAATACTGGTCCATGCCCTCATCATTTCCTGTCTAGATTATTGCAACATCCTTCTCTGCGGCCTCCCGTCTAGCACTCTTGCTTCCCTCCAAACCATAATTAACTCTGCTGCCCGTTTGATCCACCTCTGTCCTCACTATTCCTTCTGCTCCCCCTTGCCAAAATCCCTGAACTGGCTACCCATGCCCAGAATCAGTTCAAGCTGCAACTTTGAAAAAGGGTTCTCCATAACTTCTCTCCTCCATACATTACTGCCTTAATTTCTAGATACCTCCCCTCACGCAATCTCCGCTCCTCGCAGGACCTCATCTGCTCTTCCCATGTCAGCTCCTCACACAACCGCTCCAAAAACTTCTCCGTGTTCCCCCACCCCTCTGGAACTCACTGCCCCAACACATCAGACTCTCCTCCACTTTCACTAGCCTCAGAAGCCTGAAAACCCATCTCTTCAGGAGCCTATAACTTACAATAACCCCATTGCTACTACTCCACCCTGGAAACATGTCTGCCCCTCACCTTCTGTCTCTTCCCTCCTTCCCTGTAGACTGTAAGCCCTCACGGGCAGGGTCCTCTCTCTCTCTGTACCAGTTGTTAGTCATCTATTCTCATTAAGTTAAATATTTTATGTAGAAAATGCAGATATTTACAAGATATAGTTACAGAGTGTGTATTTCCATACAAATGAGTAGTCATAAATGGTACATATGGCTAAAGGAAAAATCATGACCATATGGAGTCTCCCTGCACCGGCCGCAGATAGCGCCTTTTCTCTCTAGCTCCTATACCAGCATCTTCAGCATCTTCACACCCACGGTCCCATTGTGATTTTTGCTACCTTTGTAACCTCTTGTGTTCCATACATTCTCTATACTCCTTTACATCACCTGATTGTGATTGGGCTGAGAAAGGCTGTGACATCAGCCAAAACGTTCCATACGGTCACAATTTTGCCTTTAGCCATTTGTACCATTTAGGACTACTCATTATTTGTATGGAAATACACACTCTGTAACTATATCTTGTAAATATCTGCATTATCTACATAAAATATTTAACTTAATGAGCATACCCTGTTTCCCTGAAAATAAGACACCCCCGAAAATAATACATAGTGCATTTTTTTATGCAATTCAGAGTTTGGCTGTTTTATGCGGATGTTTGTGATGAAATCACTACAGTATATTAATACAGTTGATTTTTTGGTTGCAACAATAATGTGAATTCTTTTTTCATGGAAAAATAGACATCCCAAAAATAAGTCTTAGCTCGTCTTTAGGAGCAAAAATTAATATAAGACACTGTCTTATTTTCGGGGAAACAGGGTATATACCCACGAGTGCTGTGGAATTATTTCTTTTCATGTTTGATGAGTTGCAAGTACTCTTTTCCACTTAGCACCCTATTGTATGTCCTGGTGCACATCATTCTTGCTTATACTGTTAGTCATCTATTGTCACCATTGTACTTGTTTGACCAATGTTATTTATGTACCACCTTGAATGTACAGCGCCCTGGAACCAAGGGTAATAATAATAATTACACAAAACAAAAATTAGGTAAACGCTCACCGGTAGTAAGACTTCACTTGGGGTCCGCATAGAGTCCATCCACACACGGTGCAAATGAGGAGGTGAGTATCCGGCTGTTGATACTCCAACAACAGTGCAGCAATTCAATGGAAGAAACACTCCAGCACTCGTGCTCGGGATAAGGTGAAAAAATGCTTAAAAAAGCACTTTTATTGGACGACTCTTAAAAACATGGTATCAAAAGATGATAAAATGACTGTTGCACAGGTTTAGTAGCGCACATTTACATAGTCATTGAATGCTGAGGATTGTGCATAGTGACATTTTTTGGCAAAAAGCTGTGACCTTTACGCGTTTCGAGCCCGTTAGTCGGCTCTTAATCGTCACAGCTTATTCTTTGTTTTTACACCATGTTTTTAAGAGTCTTCCAATAAAAGTGCGTTTTTAAGCATTTTTTCACCTTATCCCGAGCACGAGTGCTGGAGTGTTTTTTCCAATGAATTGCTGTAATAATAATAATGTTCCATTGTTTTTTTGGCAACCAAGGAGATTAGTTTGCTATATTTCAACCTCTAGCTCATCATTATTAGGACATCATCTTGATGGCAGGTTCCCTATACGAAGCTCAAATCATTTTTGCCAAAAAATTTCACTATGCACAATTAAATTCAATGACTAGTAAATGTTTCGCACTTTCCCTTGCAATAGTCATTTTAATCAGTCATAATCTAATTTTAATTACTGCCAGTGTATTTTATCAATCGGGCCTCCATAAAGCGCCGTCCATTTAAACAAAATTCAAAATTTTTTTCCTGCCATGTGCCAAGCAGCCGGCATCTCCACCTTTTGCCAAGAGATCTCCAGTGAGCAAGCACCTTTCATTACATATGGTAATAGAATTCGCTTGGCTTCCTGTAGACCTGCGCTCATTCATCAGTCCAGCTGGTATTTGAGGTGGTGATCTTATAATGAATTAATCAGCGGCATAACAGCTGCCGCGCAGGTAGCAGACATAAGTATTTCCCCTCCTTGTTTCCTGAAAAAACAAATAAAACAATCCAAATTTCCTGATTGCACAAATCAAAATGAGGAGGAAAAAAAAAGAAGAAAATTCCAAGATTCAGCTGAGTTTCTTTGTGGCGGACGTGATGCGCGCACTTTGTTACATTACTGCTTTTTTGCGCTTCCGTTGTATGTTTTGTTTGGCGAAACATCATCTACACGTTAATAAGATCATGCTAATTTTATGTTAAGCTCTTGGATTCAGGAAATCCCAGCTGCTGGCACAAAGCCTGGTATTTATCCAAATGGATCGGCATGAAGCACAGCTGTACACTTATGATTAGGCTCTATTTAGACAAAATAATGATTTTTCTATTATTGACTATTTTCTTGCTCTGCTCTTGATCACAGGCGTCTGCGGGGCTGAATTGTATTTGGCCCGCGAAACGGTTTATGCCGTACAATTTGCTGCCGCTTTCTCCTTGATCAAATATG
>JAODAL010010840.1:0-103014 GCA_025379985.1 Phyllomedusa bahiana
CATTAGCAGCAGATAACTGCAGGAGGGGAGGGGAGCGGAGCGGAGCGACAGGCAGCCCGCCAGCTGAAGGCCAGGACTCACTGCTCTCTGCGCTCTGCTCTGAGCTCAGGAAGACAGGACGGAGAAGAGAGGGAGTACGCATGGGTGAACAAGCGCGCTCCCGCCGCGACCTGTATGAAAAAAAACCAGGAGCCGGCAGCCTATAGGAAAGAACAAGCAGGTCGGTGACCATAGGCACCTGAGCCTGCTCAGGTCCCTCTACAAGAAGAGGTATCTGGAAAACAGTAGGACAATGTTAATTGATATATATTGGAAAGTTGATTGTTTTTTAAAGATCTTTAACCTGAAAACCAATGTTTGTAGCGAGACAACCCCTTTAAGGTGTGTAGTTTCTCAAATTAGGTCTTTTTAGGGGTGTTAACCTTTAGCACCTTATGGTGCCCGCAAACGCGAGCTGGTGCCTAAATATATTCTAATGAAAATGTGCTGGTTTGTGGTTGAGCCAGATAGCGCACTAAGGCCAAATATATCTTCCCAAAGACTGCAGAATTTAGGGGAATCAATGTTGAGTTGCAATTTCTTGGTAACCTCTACTGTGTTCCAGTATATAATGGATTTAAATTGAAAATCTGCAGCAACAAAAAAAAGTGAAATTTTGAAATTTCACCTACACTTTGCTTTAATTTCTGTGAAACACCTAAAAGGTTAACAAACTTTATAAGCACTGTTTTGAGTACTTTAAGGGCTTGTGCCCACAGCAAGGATTTTTGGACGGTTTTACAGACTGTTTTCGGTTTTATAAAACCGTCTGCAAACTGTTGTTAAACTTTGCAATGAACCTCTATGGAAAATCCGTGCAGCGGTTCCCACTGCACGGATTTTCCGCCAGACGGTTTTGTACACCGCCGGCGGTCCAAAAAACATAGAACATGTTCATTCTTCCGCCTGGTTTTCAGGTGGAATATGAACAAGTCTGTAAAGGGGGAGAGCTTTTCTCAGCAAACAGTGTGCACGGCCGCAAAACGGAGCAAATACCATATATACGCTGCTAGTAATTCACATGTCAAGTATCTCCCCGCCCGGGGGATTCGCCGAGCAGGGAGAGGAGACGTAATCCATAGTTCTCTATGAGAACTGTGGATTACCGTAATGACTGGGACATTTTCAGCCCGTAATTTGCGCACTCCGGGGCGTAATTACGGACTGAAATACGTCCTGGTTTAAGCCGTGTGAACATAGCCTTACATTCTTTGTTTTGCATTACTAGTAACTGATTTGCAGCATATCACCTGGTAAATCAGACAGTCATTATTAAAGTATTTAAAATCAGAAAAACAACTTATCTAACTAATGTTTTAATTATTAAATACTAGGAAAACAGGTTGTTTGTCGGTGGTGGCTAAAGAATCTGTGGGATTTAAAAAAAATAATAAAATTCTAGAAGACTAACCCCTTACCGACATTTGACGTACCCATACGTTATGGTCAGGAAGGGGTTTCCACAAATTGACATATGGGTATTCATGGAGGTCTTGCGAGCACACAAGCGGAGCTTGCAAGATCGCGGCATGGGACCAGTGCTGTATTACCGCTGGCATCATGCCGGATCACCCGCGACCGGAGTGTTTTTACTCTTCGCTATCGGGATCTATCATGATCGCTATATTGAAGGTACAGACAGGAGGAGTAAGCTCCTCCTGCCTGTAATCGGCGCAGCAAGCGGTGCTAAACGCCGCTGCTGGTCTCCTAACTGACAGTCCGGATGCTTTACTGGTGATGTCACCATGCCCACCATGCATTGTGGGCATGGTGATTGACAGTCGCCATGGAGACCAGTATACAGCAGCAATGCTGTGTACTGACCTCCCTTGTAACAGTGATCTGAAGATCGCTGATACAAATCCCCTATGGGGAAAAGTGAAAAAAATGTAAAAAAAAAAGTTAACTTGTCACGGATACTGCACAGTGAGCGCTGATAAAAATAAAAAACACGACTAGGACTGCAGTATTTTCTTCACCCTGCCTTCCAAAAAACTGATTTAAAAGCTATCAAAAAGCCTTGTTCCCCTAAAAATGTAACCAATAAAAACGTTAAATCATCCCGCAAAAAGCAAGCTGCTTCAGCTCCATACACAGAAAAAGAAAAATTATGGCTCTCTGACTATGGCGATGCAAAAACATGGTTTCCTTTTTTAATAAAAGTGTAAAAGCAATAAAACATAAAAAATACAAATTGGGTATCTCTGTATGTCATGTCATTTATACTGCAAGGTGACTGCTGTAAAAAAATACAAATAAAAAACACTACTAGGATTGCTGTGTTTTTGTTCAAAATGCCTCACAAAAACATTCATAAAAAGTTATAAAAGCGTCATATGCCCCCCCATAATGGTACCAATAAATACATCAACTCATCACGCAAAAAACAAAGCCATAGTCAGCTCTGTACACAGAAAAATAAAGTTATGGCTATAAGACTATGACGACATAAAAACACAATTTCAAAAGCCAAATGGAGCTCCCTCCCTTGTACGCCCTGCCATGCACCCAAACGGCAGTTTACATGTAGGGTATTGCCAAACGTAGAAGAAATTGCGTAACAAAATTTGGGGGGCTTTTTTTTTTTTTTTTTTTTATTTATAGGATTCCTTGTAAAAATTTGTAAAATTTTCGTCTAAAATTGCAGATTGTTGGAAAAAAGTGTTCATTTTCAGAGCCGAAAGCTAAAAAAATTTGTGAAACGCCTAGGGATCAATAGACTCACTACACCCCTGGATATATTCCTTAAGGTGTGTAGTTTCTAATATGGGTTCTTTTTAGGGGAGTACATTAAGTTTTAGCACCTTAGGGTGTCCGCAAACCTGAAATGGCACCTAAATAAAATCATAATGACAATGAGGCCCTAGAGTCCGGTAGGTGTTTAAGTTAATGACAAGTTAATGACCAGTTTTAACCCTGTAGCTCAGTAGCCTTGTGCACTACAATTTACAAACCTCCTGCACTCATGTCACTGTAACGGCCTTGGCTAGGAATAGCAGAGATGATATACAAAACACTGCTGTAGAAATTCCCACAGCCTTGGCAGGAAGTACGGGTCTGAAGCTGGCTGTGGCTCTCTCAGACAGCATGGTAAGACAACCCATTTAATGCTATGTATTTCATTGTTTTTACCCATTAATAAATAAATCAGAAGTATATTGATCTGTCCTAGCATATTACCATACAGAAAACTTCTTTAAAAACATTAAGGGCATGTCCCCATGGCACGGGTTTACGGCCGGTTTTGCAGACCTTCTGAAAAACCGGCCGCAAACGAGCACAATGGGGCCCTCTGGAAAACCTGTGCAGCAGTCGACCGGTATTTGTCTCTTGCCGTGTAAACGGCCCCTTAGACTTGTCACTAACTCTGTACTAAATGTATGTTAAACCTGTGTTGTTTTCTCAACAGGGAATGTATGTGTTTTTACACGCTGTGAAAGGCAAACCATTTGAAACGCCATACCAGGGCAAAGCACGACTGCTTACACACTGGGAACAACTAGATTATGGGGTGCAGTTCACTGCATCAAGAAAATTCTTCACAATTTCTCCAATTATTCTGTAAGTTCTATCCTTTTTATTTAAAAAAAAAAAAAAAAAATTAATTTGGGTCATATTTTGTAAACAATCCTTTTCAGTTGAAACCCCTAATGACACACCTTTCAGGCCTTGATAAGACACCTGTTTTTATTTAATTATTCCATCCCTGTTTCAAGACCTATCATTTTTAAGGGGGCTTGTTTGTTCTTTTTTTGTAAATAGAAACATTTTAAGTTACATACACTGTATTAAAAACGTATTATTTTTGAGGGTTGGGTAAAATGGAGAAAACAATTCTGCTGTTATGTTCTTTTGTGTGTTGTTTTCTGACTTTAGTTTTAACGCTGTCCACTCTGCGGTGTAAATAACATAACTTTATTCTACCAGTTACAAATACTGTGATTCCAAATGCTATTTTATGATGTTTTCTTTGTTTTGCACAACAAAAACATTTTCCTACGATCAAGAATTTTATTTTGTCGTGGTATTGACACCTATAACTTGTTTATTTTTCAGTGGTGGATTTCTAGTAGGGCTTCTAATTTGTAGGATAAGCTGTAGTTTTCATTGGCACCATACAAATAATTACTTTTTATTCTGTCTTGTGTTAGGCAAATTAACACCTTAACAGTCCTGAGGGGGGCGAATAACCCCTTAGTTATCACAAACACGAAAAATATCAAAAACATGTACACCACCCTTTTCCCCTTTACAAACAGCAATCGCCCCAAAAAAGAGCAAAAATAAATAAAGTGTGCATATTTGGTATTGCCGTGTGCGTAACGACCTGCCCTATAAATCTGTCATATTAATTAACCTGCAAGGTGAACGCCGTAAAAAAAAAAAACGATCGCAGAATCCTGCAGTACATAAAATGGAATAAAAAGCGATCAAAGACTCATATCAACATCCAAGTCGTGTCAATTAAAACTTCAGTTCGTCTCACAAAGAAAAAGCCCTTACACAGCTCTGTATACGGAAAAATAAAAAAAAATATGGCTATCAGAAGACAGCGATACATAAATATTGTTTTACACAATAAAAACACTTTTTTTTTATAGCAATTCAACATAATAAAACTATATAAATTGGGTATTACCGTAATCATATTGACCCACAGAATTAAACTGACTTGTCACGTATACATGCACGGTGAGTACTGTTAAAAATAAAAAACACTACTAGGATTGCAGTATTTTCTTCACCCTGCCTTCCAAAAAAATGGATTTAAAACCAATCAAAAATCCTTGTGTCTCCTCCCCCCCCCCCCTTCCCCAAACATTTATACCAATAAAATCGTCAAATCCCGCAAAAAACAAGCCCCTAAATATCTCCATGCACAGAAAAATATAAAAGTTATGGCTTCCGGACTATGGCGATGCAAAAATGTTTTCCTGATGGAATAAAAGTGTTTTTATTGCGTAAAAGCAGTAAAACATTTAAAAAAAAATGACAAACTGGGTATCGCTGTAATCATATCGACCTGCTGAGTAAAACTAGCATGTCATTTATACTGCACAGTGACGGCTGTAAAAAAATAAAAATAAAAAACACTACTAGGATTGCTGTATTTTGTTCAAAATGACTCACAAAAACCTTAATAAAAAGCGAATGTTAAGATAATAATTTAGGTGTAGAATTGCCTTTTCTCTCTACTCCTATTCAATTAGATGTCTCCGTCCAAATTAGGTGATTACAGCTGTTAACAGCTCAAGAGCTGAGAAAATACACACCACGAAGGTTGGTGGAGCATAAAATCTGATTTAATCCCAGCAAGTTACAGTTCGATATAACTTTGAATCACATGATTATTCTATCATTGGCTAATTGGCTGTTTATAGGCAGACTATTAGTGAGACCTCATAACTTCTCCTTATTTGCATTTACGCAATGTTGCTAGGCGTTTCTGATAACGAACGTTCCTTTCTGTATCCTCCAGGAACTTCTTGAAGGGCTCTTGGCTTCTCGCGAGCAGTAGCTGTTCTAGCAAAGCAGGGTGAAAATATCTGATGAACTTAGATAAGGATGTAATAACGAGCAGTTTAAACACAATATCTGATAAGCTAGATAAGGATTTAATGATCGAACCGATTATAATATTTTCCCTTAAATCATCAACTTGACAGTCCCCCCTAAAACATTAGAATCAGTTCGATCTTATTCTTTCTGGACACTAGGTAAGGATGGGGAGAGGGGTAACTGTCCCTATGACTTGTAAGCTAACTAATTTAGTCCCTACCTGAGGGTGTTGGTCGGCTATTCTCGACCCCGACAGCTGCTGACTCTCTAAACATGAAGACCTGTCATGAGCTAGGATGGATAAGAGCTGAAAGAGGTGCTAGGGTCTGGGAAACTGAGAATGGTCACCCCTGAAGAAGCCTCATACCTTGCTCGTAGCCCTCAGTGTGAACTATTGTTCTCATTGGGGGGACATTGGTTATGGAATCTTCCTCCATGCAGGGTAAACCATTCTCCTCTAGGTAAGCAAGAACCGGTACCGCTTGATCTATCCCTTTAGACAACAGTTTACTGATACAAGGAATAACACACATCACTGCTATTATCAAGATTAACAACACTACTCTCAACACTATTCCTGTCTGGGATAACCACTTCTGCCATCCACTCATCCAGGAAAAATACTGGTCCCATGAGTCCTTAATTCTCCCGAGTTCCTTTTCATCTCTTGAGATAGATCATCCAACTTTTTAATGGCTAAGGTCACCTTCCCATTTGGTTCTGTATTGTTAGGGATATACGTCATTCACGTCATTGATCATCTTGCAAACTCCTCCCTTCTCTGCTAGGACCATGTCCAGAACCATTCTATTTTGGAAAGCCATGATTGAGGTGGTTCCTAATTGTCCAGCTATACCTTGTAAGGCATCTTGAGAGTCATTAATGAACCTCTGTTGGTTATAATAGATATAGTTTATCCATTCCACATTCTTATTGATTGTTATTTGGGGTATGAGTGACTCAAATCCTGCCTTCACCTGATCCCTAGCTTTAAATTAATTAGGCACTCCTCGTGGTTGTCCCATTGCATCCAAATATACATGTGGATCTAAACTGCCTTTGGGCTGTGGGCCACTGTATCTCTTATGCCTGTGGTGGGGTGAGGCTATCTCTCTCTGCTTCCTCTAGTGGCATTATGTGTAAGGGCATTATAGCCTTTGCTAAGGCACATTCCCCTGACCAGTTTCCTTCAAGCCTAGATCTGATTTTCATGTCACCACAGATCCAAAAGACATCAGCTATTGATTGTACCTGGTTCATGAGTTGTTTGGGAGCATCACTATAGGTACCACAGTATCCTGGCTTGAATTTACCTAAGTTTCTACCACCTCCTTCACTGGAAAAACAGGTGTAATTCCCAGGATATATAGTGATTCCCGAGCTTGGCATAGGTCTCTGTGTTATCAAAGGGTACTTTACCTTCCACATCTCACAGGTAAGGTCAGAAGTTGACTTCTTGGTAAACAAACTGAAGAAGCATTGTTCTGAGGCTGGGTCTAAGTGTAAGGGGACTGACCCAAGATGTGGACGGGCACTAGAACATACATGGCAATTAGACTTATTGTGTTGGGCAACAGAATACTTCATCCATTCTACCAGAGATTCATATCATTATATCCAGTTTCTATTGCATAGGTGTCCTCTAGTGTGGGATTTGAAATGGCTATCATTTCTTTATACATTTGTGCCTGGACTTTCACCGTCTTTGTAATTTTAGTGATCTGGGTCTCCTGTTTCCTCCATTCTGGGGAGTCTACCATGTCATTAATTCTAAATAGAGTTAGGTAACTTCCATCACCTCCACCATAAGTACCCAGGACATAAACCCCTGCATCTTCTGGACTAGGGTTATCTATAGTTAAGACCAATTGGGTTCCCTTACCATACCAGCACAGGGTGGTTTAAACAGAGTCATTCTAGTGAGTAAAGCTCTACCATTTTTGTCTTTTCAGTGCAGTTTCAGGTCTATATCCCCAATCGTCTTCGGTGTTCCATCCTACCGCCCCCCAGGAATCACATTTATCACCCCAATGGTCATCGGTCACACATATGTATTGTGTCCCCACCTTGCACATGTAATCAGTAGATGCATGTGTACCCCAAAGCAGTCCAAATGGGCTATCATCAGTTTGTGGCCCACATTGTGCAACATTGCAAAACTCAAATTTAAAGGTTGCTACGTGAGTACTGGAGGAATTATACCAAAATGTGATCTCCCCTTCCTCTTGGGTGATTGCTACCTCTTCTGCTCCTACACACACCCAAATAATACAGATGTAAAAAAGGATAAACGAGTGATTCATGATGACTTGTTGGTTGCAGTCACCACTTTCTTGCAATGTGAAATGTGCACCCACGTGGTATGGTCCTTCAAATCTGGGCTCCAGAGAATCTCTGACGTGTTTCTTCACCCACACAAAGTCTTTCAGTTGATGAACAGAGAGTTATAACTAAAACTTTTAGAAAAGAAACATCAGGAAATACCATCTTACATGCAACTTCATGTCATCCAGGACATATAATAAAGAATATACCCAAAGGAGAAATGACGCGTGCATACCGGAATTGTTCCATTCAAAGTGATGCAGTGCAAGAAATGTCATCTATTGCTAACAGATTATCAAAAAGAGGGTACTCTATTAATAGTTTAAAACAAGCACAACTTGCGGTACAAAAATTAGACCGTAATAAATTGATATATAAAACATGTAACAAAATTGAAAAAGACATCACTAAAAACTCTCCTGTAATTTTTGTCACCCCATATAGCATTGAGTTTGATAAGGTTATTAAGAGCATACATAAATATATGCCCATTTTAACATCTGATCCAGCATTAACTAATGTATTGTCAGCAGGTTACAAATGTGTAGCACGTAAATCAGTTACTTTGGGCCAACAACTATCACCTAGTCTGTTTGTATCAGAGCCTGTGCAGAGACCGACTTGGCTCAGACAATGCGGTTCCTACAAATGTGGACAAACAAGGTGCATATGTTGCAACTTTATCAAACAATCTCAATCTTTCTCTTCTTGCATAGATCGGAAAATGTATAAAATTAAACAACTAATTAATTGTAACACACGGTATGTGGTGTACCTTGTTACATGCACTTTGTCAAGTGCAGTATGTAGGATGCACCACTTGTAAATTAAAAGAACGCATCAGAAGGCACATCTCCGATAGTTCACATTCTGACTTACATAGCATATCTGCGGTATCTTGGCACTGCATCACACATCACGATGGAAAAACTGACAGCCTTGTAGTACAAGTTATAGAAAGGGTAACATTGCCATCTAGAGGCGGAGACCATAAAAGGAAATTACTAAACGGGGTATCCTTTTGGATATTTGCTCTAAAGACGAGATCTCCCCAAGGTTTGAATCACAGGCATGACTCGATCTTACAATATTAAATGATTAAAGTATAAGTTTGAATATATGTATTTAATATATATGTAACTATAACATGGGAATGTAACTGTTTTTCTCTGTAAAACTATGTGTCTTGCATCCATGTTTGTCTGTGTCAGGCTGCACGGGTGTTTTGGGCGGAACTAATTAGTGAACCCATAAATACCATGTGCAGTCAAGATGTCAGTATGTTAAGATTAAGGGCTGAGACAGGTTATGGCCTGAAACGCGTAAGAATTTCCACAGATTTTATGCACTTGTGCTTTTGGTTTTTGTCTCTAATAAATGCTGGTTTTGATACTTATCACTTCGCTGGACAAAACTCCTTTTTCAAAAACCGTGACCGAATTGACTGCTCTTAAGTCCTGAACCAAACGGTATTTGGGAGGATCACCTGGAACAACCTTCTTGCGAACCTTTAACACGGGTGTATTTGAAGGGGAAATGCAGTGGATGAGAACTGCATTATGCAGGAAGGCTTTGATTTGTGACTCCAGAGATTGTTCTTGATCATACTTCAAGGGATATTGAGGTAGTCAAGGAGGGGTTGCTCCATCTTTCAAGAAGACGTACAGGTGAAACTGGTAGGAGACCCACATAATCAGGACCCTTAAACCATACTTCTGGAGGAACTTGTGTCAAAAGTTCAGGAGGGATGGATTGATGTTGAGAAAGCATGAGGAGAACAGGAACTGCTTGAAGAGCGCACGTGACTTCATGTGATATGGCAGTGTCAAAATCCAAATACATTCCAGAAGAATCATATCTGATGGTAGCATTCATTTTCTGCAGAAGGTCGGCTCCAAGGAGACTAGTTGGGCAAGTAGGAGAGTCAAGTAGTCTAGACAGCAGTCCGTGTTGTCCAACTGGTAAAGGGTAGGTCAAGCGAGTCTGGGTTGGCAGTCCAACTCCAACGCATGAAATGTAATTAGGAGAAAGGATGACATCGGGTGGAATATCAGAAGTTTTCAGAAAAGATCTGGCTGCACCTGTATCTACGAGGAAAGGAAGTTGGTGGCCGTTAATTTGAAGATTGACTGTCAACACGGGTCCAGAATGACTAAGAGTGGTATTTCCAGCGGTATTGAAAAAAACGGTAGACACAGGCTTGCCTGAATCCTATGGATGAGGACGGTAGGAGGTGTCCTGAGGTGGAAAATGAGGATAAGACGCATCCTGAGGATAGGCCTGATGGTACTGATTATGGTTAGGATTGGTGAATTGAGGTCCAATGAATGGATTATTATTGTTAGCCTGGGGTCTGCGTTGTGTTTGGTTGAATCTTGATGGTTGAGGTCCATAAACTTGATATTGAGTTCCGATTTGATTATATGCTTGAGGTTATGACTGTATTGGCTGGCCGTAGGTAGGAAGGTTCCTGTTGTCATCACGAGCTTTAGTGCGACAGTCCCTTATGACATGTCCGGATCGATTGCAGTAAAAACAAGTTATTTGAATTCAGCCTTGCCCGCCAGGAGGTGTGCATTGGAAGTTTCGCAAACCACTAGGTCGATAGGAGTCTGTAGGTTGATATCCCGGGTAAACTTGCATTGGTTAATTGTATAGTAAAGTCTCAAGAGTCTGAGGTGTACGACCCTCTGGGAGCTCTTGAAGTAAGGCCACTTTAGAAACCTTGTTCAATTGCTGAGATGAATCAGTCTGAGCCAACAAGGAACTCTGAGCCTTAGCAATAGAAAGACGTTGACTTCTGGGTAGCTCTGCGTATTCTGCTCGAATAGTTTCAAAGTAATCCTGAATGGGTTTAAGGAGAACTTTAACAAACGAGGTTGAAAAGAGGATTTTGTGAGCTTTAGTATTCATGTCAAATCCATGGTCTTGGAATAGGGCAGACATTCTATGGTAGAAATTCTCCACGGTTTCAGTATTGCCTTGAGTAGAGTTGAAGATATTGACTAAGGATTCAGCCAAGTGCTCCTTGGCCCAGGAATGAAGCGGACAGCAGAGCTTTCCCCCGATGAGTAAGGACGGATGTCCTCAACATTGTCTTCTTGCAGGGCTGACTTGATAATGGGCCAAAAGGAAGCACCAGCCTTGATGCTGGCAACATGGTATAGGTCTTTCCAATTGGCAGAATATGTCTTCTGAATCTGACTGATTCCATGGTAAAATGCCATAGGGTTCTTCTCAGGGTCTGGCATCTGGGCTAGTAGGTTATGGACTTGTTCTGGTGTAAAAAGCACGTAGATTGGTTGATCCATGGGTTTCATGGCAGGCTCCGAAGTGGACTGAGAAAGTGGTAGCACAGGAAAAGAAAGAGATTGTGGTGGCAGTGATGGTGGTAAGTCCATGAATAATTCTGTTTCCGGCGCTGGTGGTGATGGCGCTGGTGGTGGATGCAATGTGGGTAGTGGTTGCCTCAAGGTCTCGGAGGATATGTTACTGTGAATGCTTGAGATTCCCTTTGAAGAAGGTGTCGATTGGTTAAGATTGAACCAAGTATTATTCAGGCATTCGGCCATAGTTTCTGTTAGTACCACTATCCGTATTTCACGTACTGGTGGAATTGGTTTGTGTTCAAGTAATGCGGTAAGAAGGGTATGTATACATGCCATAGTTGGGAACCCAAAAAGGCCAGAGGAAATGAGGTGTAATGACAATGAATGGAAATTATTCAGTTGGGCCACTTCGAGCACATTATGTACAGTTTGTTTCAACAGGTGGACACAGTTATTGTGGCATACGACATTGTATCGGGGTCCAACAGCATGAATAATGTAATCGCAGTTTAGTTTGCCTGCTCCAGTGACAACCGCTGCAGACATGGTAAGAGGAGCACCACTGGAACATGAAATAATGCCATTACATTCTTCCTGTATCTCTCTTCCACCCTCGTTCACAATCTCTGCAGCTATGCCTCCATTATGCTGCAGATGTTTATTCGTAGGATTGACAATTTCCGTGGTATCCTGATAAATAATGTTCCCCATAATTATGGTGAAAGTGGTGTTTGGGTCCCAAATTGATGTAATGAGCATAGGTGTGTAGGGCTCTTTTCGAAAGACGATAATCAACAGTAGGGTGACGAGCAGTGCGTCTAGTGGTGATGTGTTGTTGTGGAGTTTCATGATAAGATCTCCAGGTAGAGTCCCAGAGGAAGTCAGCGGGTGTTCTAAGGAAGGTTTCCTCTCCTTCCTCTCCTGGAGTTATAATATGTTGACCAGGATTAATAGGAGAAATACTGAGGTCCTGGATTTTGGGTTTCTGTAATGGGTTTGGGCTGGCTGCAGCTATCGACAACTTATCCTCCTCGTTAGCACTCAAAGTCAGGATAGGGGCTATAGAGGAAGAGGGTATATAGGAGGTCCCAGAGGCAGTAAGTAATGGGCAGAGTAGTTGCGGGATTGGTTGTTTTTCTGCTGGTGGATGGGGGAGTGCATCTGCTTTTGAACTAACGAGGATATTTTTATCCGACAGCTGCGTTTCAGTGTTTTCAGCAGCAGTAACGAGTGGAGTCCTGACGGGAGTGTTACCAGATGCAACAAGATGGCCGCTGTTCAACTTTAACACGGAACTTCCGGGTTCTTTGGATTGATTGGGGGTAGCAATATGGCTGCCTGTCACAGGAAGTTAGGAAGTATTAGGTATAACTGCACCAAGATGGCTACCAGAAGTGGAAAGGGCAGGGCTTGGTGATGTGCTTCCGAATGTAGAGGGAGTGAAGGCTGCATCAAGATAGCCACCGGAAATGATGGGCAGTTCTGGCATTGGAGCTGAGGGGGAAATTCTAGGAAAAGCAGGAGGGGAGGTGATACCAGGTACGATTTGGGTTGGACGTCCCTCCCCACAATTTATGTAGTTCTCAGCGTTAAGGGGATTATGCTGACGACACTTTGGACACTGCCAACATTCAGAATCGCCATGATGAGGCAGCGACGCCTGTTTCGTAACCTAATACATGTATGCAATCGTCAATGCCTTCTTGTTTTTACACTCAACCTCAATGTAATTATCCTTCACAACTGAAATCGCTGTTCTATACCACGCCTCAGCAGTAGAGAGGAGACCCTTATCTTTTAAAATACCTCTGCAGTTTTTCAGTGCTAACTCCCACAAATGAACTTGAAGTCTTCCTCCCTTGTGCATGTCACATAGCTTTATTAACTTCTTCACTTTCGACAAATATTTTTTCCCCTCCCTTTTCAAGACCAATTCAGGAGCGCTGACATATCCTTCACATTGTGCTTTAGAACCAAACAAGCTGTCCATCGTATTATAGTGGTCTCAGACCCTTCTCTTATCTCCACGGGTGACTGGTCTTTTTCCCTAAGCACACAATTGCACACTTGAGGCTGAGTGCTTCTTTTCCCTTACGCTAAGAAACCAACCATCTATCAAAATCTTACTGACTAAAAGAGAAAGTAGTGAGTGACTAACTCAGTCTCAATATGATGTGTGATATCTACAAAATACAGCTGTAACCTGAACCTAAATACAGAACTGATGTTTGCCAAGACTAATTCCCAGCAACCCTATCTAACACTAATGTCCACACAGGACCGCCAAAAAGGCTCTTTGACCAAATTAGGTGATTACAACGGTTAACCGCTCAAGAACTGAGAAAATACACACCATGCAGGTTGGTGGAGCATAAAATCTGATTTAATCCCAGCAAGTTACAGTTCGATATAACTTTGAATCACATGATTATTCTATCATTGGCTAATTGGCTGTTTATAGGCCGACTTGGTGAGACCTCATAACGTCTCCTTATTTGCATCTACGCACTGTTGCTAGGCATTTATGATAACGAACATTACTTTCTGTATCCTCCAGAAACTTCTTGAAGGCCTCTTGGCTTCTCGCGAGCAGTAGCTGTTCTAGCAAAGCAGGGTGAAAATATCTGATGAACTTAGATAAGGATGTAATAACGAGCCATTTAAACACAATATCTGATAAGCTACATAAGGATATAATGATAGAACCAATTATAATGTTTTCCCTTAAATCATCAACTTGACATGATCAAAGCATCATATGAACGCCATAATGGTACTAACAAAAACGTCAACTCATCCCACAAAAAACAAGCCCCTACACAGCTCTGTACACAGCAAAATAAAAAAAGTTATGGCTCTCAGACTATGACGACATAAAAACGCAGTTTTTATAAACTAATTTCTGTTGTGTAAAAGTAATAAAACATAATTTTTAATAAAATTTCTATCATTGTAATTGTACCGACCACCATAATAAAGTTATGATGTCATTAATACCGCACGGCGAACGCTGTAAAATTGAAGCCCGAAAAAAATGGCGGAACTGCGTTTTTTCCTCCTCTTTTTCATGACCCAATGCTAAAAAAAACAATGGAACAGCTATGCGCCCAAAATGCACAATACACCCCTAGATGAGATTCATGAGGGGTGTTAAATCCAAAATGGGGTGACTTCTGGGAGATTTCACCTGTTCTGTTACTTTGGGGGCTTTTCAAATGCATGGCACCCACCAAAATCTGCGTTTCAAAAGCCAAATAGCGCTCCCTTTCTTGTACACCCCTGCCATGTGCCCAAATAGCAGTTTACACCCACATATAGGGTATTGCCGTACTTGGAAGAAATTGTGTAACAAAATTTGGGGGGTTCTGTATCCAGGATGCTTAGTAAAAATGAAACATTTTAAGCTAAAATTGCAGATTGTTGAGAATTTTTTTTAAATTTTCATAGCCTAATGCTAAAAAAAAATTATTTAAAAACCTGTTGGGTCGATATACTCACTACACCCCTGCATATATTCCTTAGGGGGTATAGTTTCCAACATGGGATCTTTTTAGTGGTGTTTATTAAGTTTTAGCACCTTAGGGTGTCCGCAAACCTAAACAAAATTGTATTGAAAATGAGACCCCAGAGTCCAATAGGTGCTCCTCCTAATCTAAGGCTTGTGGTTGAGCCAAATATCGCACTAGGGCCACATATAGGATATCTCTGAAAATGGCAGTATCTGGGGAATAAATATTAAGTAGCATTTACCTGGTCACATCTACAGTGTTCCAGTGAACAATGGATAAAAATGAAAATCTACCAAAAAAAGGGAAATTTGGAAATTTCATCTCAACTTTGCTTTAATTTCTGTGAAATACCTAAAGGGTTGACGAACTGCCTAAACACTGTTGTTAATACTTTAAGGGGTGCAGTTTCTTAGATGAAGTCATTTATGGGGGTATCTTACATGCAGGCCCCTCCAAGCCACGTCAGAACTGGAATTGTCCCTAAAATAATGTATGGTGCTAATTTTCTTGAAAATGTGAAGCCTCCTAATGTCGTAAAAAGACATTTAAAAAATTATGCCAACCTACAGTGGACATATAGTAGATGCTAGTTATAAACAATTTTGTGGTGAATAATTATCTGTCTTGTACGCAGAAATGATAGAACATTTTCAAATGACAAATTTTTCCAAATTTTCATAAAATTTTGATTTTTTATCACAAACAAGGATTGTATGGACCAAAATTTCTAACTAATTTAAAGTACAATGTGTCACGAGAAAACAATCTCTGAATCATGGATATGTAAAAGCATTAAAAAGTTACTCACATAAAGTTACACATGTCAGATTTCAAAAATACGGCTGTCAGGAAGGCCAAAACTGTCTGGGTCCTTAAGGGGTTAAACAAAAACCGCAATTCTGCCATTGTTTTCCATCTTTTTTTTTTTTTTTTTTTTTTTTTTGGGCTTATGGGATTCACCATCCTTCAGGTGAAGGCTAAAGTCAAGGTACAGCAGTGTCGTCTCCTCACCATATGCCTCTGATTTTGCCAAAGTGGCATTAATAGAAGACAAACAAGAAGGAAACCAATGTTAAAAGCAAATCCTAAAAAGGAGGCTTAAATTTGCCAAATTGCATATTGACAGTCCACAAAGCTTCTGGGAGAATGTTTTTTGGACAGATAAGAGAAAACTGGAGCTTTTTGGCAAGTCACATTAGCTCTATGTTCACAGACGCATACAGATGAAAGAACATTGTACCTACTATGAAATATAGAAAAGGACACCTTGCTGCATCTGGGTCGTTCCATATCAAGTGATCCAAATATGAATATTTGTTTTTGCCTGACGTCTTTAGATTTTTTTTTTTTTTTTATGAAGTACAACTTTAGTTAATTACAAATAAAAAGTTTTTAGAATTTTTTTACTTCATCAGTTAATTTTTTACAGACTTCTAAAGTTTTGAAAAAGCGAGAATTTTGGCCTGGTATGACTTTACATTTTTTATCATATCTTGGGCTAGAATTAAGATAAAGAGGTGGGAGAGGTATCATTTTTCTCAGAACAGTACCGGCTTTTATTGATATGTCACAAGACTATGTTTCTTTATATTTTGTTTTGGAGAACTCAAATTCAAAATTTTGATTCACAATTGTGTAAAAAAAAATACGTTTTAAAATTGTGAAAAAATGCATGTGCGTTACTTGTGTTCTTAGTTGTATTTGTACAGGGATTCAATTTGGGACATCAAACTTATCTATTTTTTTTAACCCCTTAAGGACCTTGCATTTTTTTTTCTTGACACGTTCGTTTTTCCCTCCTCGCCTTCTCAGAGCCATTACTTTTTATTTTTCCACCTACATAGACCTATGAGGGCTTTTATTTTGCAGCACAAGATGTACTTTCTAATGGTGTTATTCACTGTACTATAGAATATACTGGGGAATGGCCAAAAAATTTCAAGTGGGACAAATTGTGAAAAAAACATACCTTCACCACTTTATGGCGTTCAAGCTTTGGTAAATATGTGTTTTCTGTATTCTACAGGTTGATGCGCATCCGCCAATACCAAACATGAAGGGTTTCCGTTATGTTTTCGCACTGTAAAAAAATTCTCAACATTTTCATTTTTTTAAATTTGCATCGCGGCGCCCTTTTGTGCAACCAATAACTTTTTTGTACTAACACCTACTACGGACGTCAGTGAGGGGGCATTTTTTTGCGGGCTGAAGTGTACTTTTTATTGCTAGCAGTTTGAAATGCATGCATCTTTTTTTGATCACTTTTATTCCAAATTTTAAGCGACGTGCATTGACCCAAAAAACGCAATTTTGCCGTTTGGAATTTTTTTTCTTCTACGGTGTTCAGCGTACAGGATAAATGATGTTATATTTTTATAGATCAGACTTTTTGGGATGCGCCAATACCAAATATGTGTAACTTTTTTTTACTATTGATTTTATTTGTAAAATGGCGAAAGGGGGATGATTTGAACTTTTCATTTTTTTAATTTTTTTTTTTTTTACTTTAACAATGAGTCCCCCTAGGGTGCCTCACCACTACGGGGCGCGATCATTAATACAGCCTAATGCATTACATAGACTATGCATTAGGCCGTACCAAGATGGCGGTTTCCCCACTTCCTGTCTGGGGCCGGAAGTGGGGCAAACAAGAATATGGCAGCGATGGAGGCCTTCACAAGGCTTCCCGCTGCCATGTCCCATCACAGTGAAGAACGGTGCGTGGCACCGTTTTTCATTCATTTAGACCCCACGGCCATCTTTGCCACGGCATCTAAAGGGTTAAAGAGCGTGGGCGTGCGGTGCCGCCCGCCCCCCGCGCTGTAACCGCCGGGGATTAGCTGCTAACACCCGGCGGCTGTGTGGCGGGATCGCTCTGCACTCATACGTCCAGGGTCGTTAAGGGGTTAAGCTTTAAATCATCTGATTTTGTTTGTGCGAGTTTCTTCCTTTTTTCTTTTCAAGTTACAACTTCGTGAATTCAACATTTATATGCAACAATAAAGAAACACAAAAATACCGTAAATGCCAGAATAAATACATCTTAATCATCAAACACAATTTTGCTTGGGCATTTTCAACCTAAAATTCATTGAACAAACCAAAAAAAAAAAAAGGTGCTCATTTCCTCAAATGTGATTTTTTAAATAGTCTAATCCTAATTATATGTTAAAAACAAGATTAAAAGAACCAATATTTTTAACACCTATTTTTTTTTTTTTTTTAACAGATTTTATTTGGTATCTTCAATACAAAAGATGTGAAAATAAACACTTCGTATTACAGCATACAAAATGTGGTATAGTATACCAGACATTTTATAATATAATATAACATAACTTTTTCTAAGTAGCCAGTTTCAGCAAGAATATTGACCCAAGGTCTAAAAACCATGGACCATATGGCATTATATTAAATATTAAAATATAAAAAACGAAATATAAGGGCAAGATATAAGTAAATAACCAAAAAAACCTCGAAGCAATAACAATAAAGCCAGTAAAAAAGGATATAATTGCAACAACCTCCTCAATTGCGGTATTCTGCACTAGGGTCCCATTAGTATTTGTAGTCCGCCTAACGTCCCCGATAAGGCCTCCATTAAGAACCATTTTTGTATACTGAAATATATTAACTAATCTTTCTATCTCTTGCTGAGTGTAGAATCGTTCCAAAAAAATCCTCCACTTCTTGAAAAAAAATTTGGCCATAAACTTCCTTTTTCCTTTCTACATACAATGATCAGATATAGCAAAATTTTTCTTGTTTGTTCTATCACCATCTCAACACTGGGTTTACTTCAGATTCAGCCATTTTTGATAGGATACATCTTTTTGCCACCAGCAAAATAATATGCACTATAGCCGGTAAGTCCCTCTTCTGTTGGCCCTCAGATTCTGTATCATCCATGTCCCTACCGTGCAGTAAGAAAACTATTGGAGAGAAAATAATCCGACCAGACCATAGGGATGTTAATAGCTCTTTCACTTTCCTACAATATACCTGTATCGCTGGGCACAACCATAGACCATGGAATAAAATCAGCTTTGTCTCTGCGCTTTTGGGCATGCTGTAATTCTATCTGGGAATCCAGATGATGCAGGTATGTCAAAGGCATAAATCGCAGCATGCGCAATTTTAAAGTATGTTTCACGCCATTTTTCGTTAATTATATGCTTACGTGTTATCCTCCATCCCTCTACTATCTCTTCTTCTACATCTTCCTTCCCTGTCCACCTACTCCATCGTCTGAATCCCTCACCTGCCCAATGTTTGATATATTTATCCGTTATACCCGTATAGATGTTGGCAATAGATGTCCTGTGTGATTCCACACCTATAAGCCTATCAAAATCCTTTCTGCCTCGCTCCCTAGAAATATTTTGAAGTCTTGAGGCACAAAAGGATTTGATCTGCATAAACTGAAATGTCTGAGAAAGTCAGTAAAGTTATATTCTAGCTTCAGATCTTCAAATGTTTTGTATTTATTGTCCCTTGAGTGAAAGAGTTGCACCACCGAGGTTATTCCTGCTTCCTTCCATTTCCTAAACCACCCACTGTTCTTTCCCTCACGGAATTCCTCGTGTTCCCATAGGGGGAGATATTTTGATAACCTGTGGGACAGGTTAAATCGTTTTCTCACCTCTTTCCAAGCAGCTAATGTATCTTTTCATAGAATGGCGTGTCTTGCTGCATGCGGTATATTAGCCTGCTTCAAATGTAATAGACTGGTGAGTGGTATTCTTGCTAAACCTTCCTCCAGCTCCCAGTCTGAATAAAAGTTGGTCTTATGTATCCAGTCAATTATATGCCTTGTTAAGCACGCTATATTGTAGCTTCTTATATTTGGCAGGTTGGCCCCCACTTCTGTTTTCAATGATTGCAGTTTGGATATAGCTATTCTTGGTTTCTTCCCATGCCAAATAAACTTAGATATCAAATTATTATATCGTTTGACGTCCGTATGATGTAGTAAAATAGGGATTGTCTGCAACGGATATAGAAAACACGCAAAGGAAATCATTTTTACAAGATGAATGTACCCTAGTAGCGACAATGGGAGGTCCTGCCAACCCTGTAGTTCCCTCTGAACTTTTTCGAAGAGCGGGATATAGTTTAAGCTGTATAATGACGATGATACATGACCTATTTTAACTCCCAAATATAATCCTTCGCTATCTGATCCCAAATCCCTCTTAATTTGTTTGTTTTCCCCTGACCCCACTCCCCCAATCCAGAGAAGCTCACTCTTGTCCCTATTGATCCGGTAACCCGAAAAAGTGCCAAAATGTTCAAGGAGATCTAGTACGGAGTGTAACCGTGATTCCGGATTACTCATAAAAAGGAGTACATCGTCCGCAAAAGCGGTTAATTTAACTGCCTTTGACCTATCTTAACACCCTCATACAAGCCGGGAGTTTTTCAAGGTTTTTAATAGGGGTTCGAGCGTTAAGTGGAAGAACAGAGGTGATAGAGGACACCCCTGCCTTGTGCCTCTTTGAAGATTAAAGGTGTCAGATCTGAAGCCTGGGGTGAAAATCGCTGCCCTTGGATTTCTATATAAGGAGTCTATAAAGTTTCGCACAGCTCCTTTTATCTCAAATTTATCCATTACCATTTTAAGCCAACTCCACCTTACGTTTCGAAAGCTTTTTCTGTGTCTAAAGACACCAAAGCCTTCGGGATATTTTGCCCCCATTCCCTTTGCGCGTCTAAGGCCCCCAAAACTTTCCTAATGTTGATGACGGCTGCTCTACCCTTGACAAAACCTACCTGAGCCCTTCCCACCATGGTCGGAAGAATATTAGCTAGTCTATTTGCCAAAATTTTGGATATCAGTTTTAAGTCTTGATTAATAAGCGAAATAGGTCTGTACGACTCTACTTTAGTGGGATCTCTACCTGGCTTGGGCAACACTTTTATGAAGGCTAAATTTGCTTCCTCAGGAATATCAGCCCCTGTCATAAGAGTGTTGTAATATTGGGCTAGACTAGGGGCTATTTGCATTTGAAGCATTTCATAAAATTCTGCCCGGCGCTTTACCTACACCTAGCATTTTTATTGTCTTTTGAACTTCCTCCACCTCTATTGGGGCGTTTAACATATCTATCTGATCTCCGGTTAATTTCGGAAGGCGATACTGCTGTAGGAAATCCCGTCCTTGCTCCTCTGCATTCCCTTCCACATCCTTGTATAAGTTTTTGTAGTATTTTTGAGTGTTTATCTCCTTTTGGGTTAGATATTCTCCCACCCTCACGCGTTTTCAATGCCAAAATTCCGCCTTGACTCCTATCAGCTTTTGCCAGTCTTGCCAAGAGCCTTCCTGATTTATTACCGAACCTAAAAAGTTCTGCTTCAAACCTAGATCTATGCAAGTTATTCCACCTCCTCCAACCCCACCTCAAAGAACTTTTTCGCTTCCTGCCATTTTTGCTTATTAGCTGCTGAGTTTTGTGCAATAAATGCGGAGTATGCCAATCTAAGCTCATCGCTAAATTCCATGTACTTTTTTTGTACTATTTTCTTGTAGTGGAACATGTGGCTGATTATGCGGCCTCTAAGTACCGCTTTAGCAGCCTCCCAAAATAAATGCGGATTTTAACTATGTTCAGCATTTTCTGATGAGCATTCCAGCCATCACCCTTGGACTTTCTCCTTAAAGGAGTCATCCCCTGCTAAAGCAACAGGAAAGCGCCATATTAAATCTTTACCTTTGGCAAAAGAGTCAGCCATCTCTAACACTATTGGTGCGTGATCTGATATAAGTAACTCTCGTATGTCCACATCTATAACTCTATCCACCAGATTTTTTGTGACAAGGAAATTGTCAATTCGGGACCACGATTGGTGGGAGTGGGAGAAATATGTGTATTCTCTATTATCTGGATGTGTCAATCGCCAGATGTCTACTAGCTCAGTAGTGTCGCTAAATTGTTTCAGGCCTGCATCATTAATCCCTCTGCCAGCTGCGGGTGAGCGTTTACGATCTTCTTCCGGGACCATCACCACGTTCATGTCTCCCGCAATCAAGGTTGTGATTGATCAATCTGATAGAACCTGCGCACCCAGTTTCTGGAAAAATTGGCCGCCCTCCTTGTTTGGGCCATGTATGTTATATACACATATCTCCCCCATTGGGCATTGAATTTGCATCTTAAACCATCTACCATCATCATCAGCTTTGACTGATTTAATATTGTAGGACAAAGATTTTTTTCAACAATATTAAAACCCCATTCTTTTTGTTTACTGCCGGTGAGCCTATAACCTCCCCCACCCAGAATTTCTTCATCCTAAAAAAAATCTTCAGCAGCTAGATGAGTTTCTTGCAGCAGGACTATGTCCGGCTTCATTTTTCCCAAATGCCGCAGTATCATGGAGCGTTTTTGTGCGGACTTCAGACCCTTCACTTTCCAAGATATATTTTTAATGCTGCAAAAAACCCATGTGTTTGGTGATTGTTCAACTCAGAACTTCCATCACATGGACTCCCTTTAACCTGCGTGTGTTGCATTCTTACTAATGGCATTAACTCCCTTTCCTGGCTGAAATGAATTAAACTAAGAACTTGTTGAAGAACAAACCAACATGCTATATAACATTTTCTTTCCACCAGTTTCCACTTCCCATACATTCTACAGAGACCTCTCTTTTTTCTGGCGTGTCTCCTACCCCTCACCATCTATTAATCTTGACCAAAACCAATTTCAACTTTCACACCGCCTGTGTAAAGATAACAACATTTCTGTTCCCAAACCACCCCTCTCTAATGACCATCTTTGATATTGTAAGCACTTTGCAGGTGTGAGAACCGCATAAACGGCTCTAAAAAAAAAAAAAGAAAATTGAAAAAAAAAAAAAAAAGTGCATTATGTCCCGCACAGCAGTTTGGCGCATTGGCTAGCCAGGCACACTGTAATGTAATGTTGGTCAAAAATTAAGATCAGAAAGTTCTGAATGATCTCACTATTGGAGATCAAGAGTTATTTCCAGACTTATGTCGGGACTCCCTCGGCGTTTGCGGTGACCTCTGTTCCTTGGGCCTAGTGGACTGTACACGTCTCCTCTCGCGGTCAGTCTGAAGAGCCTTGAGAAGTATGCGTTTCTTTGTCCTTTGGGGTACCCCAAAGTAGATGGCCAAGCTTTTCTTCTGCATGTTGCGCTGACTGGAAAGTCTCCGCTGCGCCATTTGGCAGAGTAACTCTCAGTAGAGCTGGGTATTGCAATTGAAAGCGTATTTTTTCTTGTTATATAGGGCAGAACATATTTTGCTGAATGCTTTTCTTTTCCGGGAAACTTCTACAGAGTAATCGTTGAAAATCAGGATCGAAGATCCCTCATATTTTAAGGGCTTTTGTCGCTTTTTAAAACTGAGTAAAATGCTCTTTCTCCGGGAAAAAAAACCAAGTATTTTGCGAAAAAACTTGTCTGGGATGTTATTACGACCCTCTGTATTTTGCGAATCTATGGGCAGTGTCAGGATCCACTCTGTGCGCTCTTTCTTTCTTTTACATAGCCCTTCTCTGTTGAGCGCTGGTGGGAGGTCTAGTTCACAGATTTTTTTCAGGTGGCTCGCCGGGATTGTTTCTGGGAGTCCTATAATGCGTAAGTTGGTCCTGCAGGAACGATTTTCCAAGGTCCTCCAATTTTATGGACATTTTCTGGTTGACTTTGTAGAATCACTTATCTGAGCATGCAAATTTAGACAGTTCATCCTCATGGGTAGATAAACGTTGCCCCCATTTCCTCTTGGTGCTCACCCAACTTTGTCATCTCTGCTTGCATGTTATTGAGTGTCGCTTGGATTTGTTTTGATAGCATGTCCTGCAGCACTGGGAGCATTTTCTTTGCTAATGCACTTGCCAGTTGCTGATAATTGATTCTAAAATGCAGTGGGTCATTTTCACAATCCTGTGATTCATCAGCTGAGGACACTATATCTTCTTGATCTGATTCCACCTTATTTGCAGCTCCTTTTTCTTTTCTAGTAATGGGGTCCATCACACTCACTGGCTCCCTAAGATCTAGATCCCTGCAGAACAGGCGCTATAAGATGTTTGTAAGGAGTTATGCTTCACTGGTATAATTCCTCCTTTATTCTTCCTGTCAGGGATGCTAACTGTGACTGTCCACAGAGTACGAAACAGATGGGCTACGTGATATTTACAGCCCCCTCACAAGATGGCTGCTGGTGTTATTTTAGCGCCTTTTTTACTGTCCCACTCTCTGGGGCCAACTTATATTGCCTCTGTCCACCTTCCCCCAGCTTCTCCCCGCACAGTACCTGTGAGGGTTAACTGCTGTGTTGTGTAGCTGTTGACTCAGCCCGTGGTCCAGCAGTCCCCAGTGTGTTCTTATCTTATCTTGCAGCAACAGGAAGACACACTGCTGCTCCGCGCTCCGTCAGCTCCTGGAGGGGTGGGGGGGGCTAACAGCTACTGGGGATTTCTTCTCCTGCCGGCTTCAAAAGAGATTCGTCTCTGCACCGGGTAGTCCCTGATATGTTCCCCTGTTCTCCTAGTTGCTTTTTGGCGGCGTGATGCTGCTTTAAATGCAGGTTTAGTGGTGGGCCTGGAGGAGCGCCTGGATCACGCTCCTGACATCGCCAGCGCAGGAACCGGAAGTCCTTTTTAACACCTATTTATACATGTAATAATTTTTATTATATCACTAAACATGTCATTTATGAAGTGTTTGAGAATAGTACAGTAGTTAAATCCTCGTTCTATAAAATATGAACTAATCAAACAATAGTATGTTTTTAAACTGGCCTTTTATCATTAATTTGTACCTTCTAGTGGGTGAAACGTAATCTTGTCCATAAGCGCTTACTAGCAATGGCCATTTCCTTGTGTAAAAGAGTACGTACGGCCTGTCATGGTGGAGTACGTATGGCCTATCATGGTGTTTGGCTCCACCTGAGTTAATATTTGATTTTTGTTAACTTTTAAAATGTCTGGTTTTCTTGGATACACAAAGGATGGCGCTGGACCAGAAGGATGCAAAATAGTCAATTCTACTTCTTCTTTTTCACAATCTTTGGGTACAGAGTACAGTAGCCAGCCAACAGCGCCGAACACACTCGCCAATATTGTAGCTCCCTTGATGTCTGTGTAGAGACTACGGTTTGTTCAAGAGTGAACATGTCAGGACATGAAAGATCTGAAGCTGTGTCTTAGGGTATGTTCACACGGCGTCTTGCATCCGTGTGAACATCCACTTTTGTGATGCGTGTCTGGGTCTATCTGAACGGAACCAGACACGCATCTAACAATGAGCAGTGAGTTTAACACTGCCGGCAATGTGAAACACATAGCGGAGTTCACGTTAGCGGTCGCCGATGCATATTTGCATCGGGTCTGTCTGATGTATCTTTCGGATGCGCTCCAAGCATTGACTTGTCATTTCCTGGAGCGCATCCGAAAGACGCTACGTGTTTCTCATTGCCGGAAGTGTTGAGCACACTGCTAATTGTTAGATGCATGTCTGGGTCCGTTCAGATGGACCCAGACATGCATCGCAAAAGCGGATGTTCACACGGACGCAAGACGCAGTGTGAACATATCCTTACTTCCTGACTCTACGGTGGGTAGATACATCACATGATTGACGGAGCTGCTGGCCTGTCAACTGTTCTGCATTCACTGCCTACCTCTGTTCATTCTCAGGTTGAGCCCTAACAAAGCTTTCTCCTCTGTCCTCTCCTGCTTCTAAGGTGTAACTTAATAAAATAATACAGTAATATCTAAAAATCATGGATTACTTGGTAAATATAGACCCCACACTTTTAGACCACAAACTGAAATAAAAATATTTTTAAATATGATCCCAACTTGAATTTTGGTAAAGATGTGGCTAGGAGCATAACGGGCACGTGCATTTTTGGAAATTATTAAATTAAATGTTTTTTTTTTCGGAAATGCGTTTTAAAATTTTGCGTTTGCGTTCGCATGGGTAAAATATTAACGAAGATACTCTTGTGACATATCTTGTGAAAGCCTATATAGTTCTGAGTAGAATGGTGTTTATTTTGTTTCTCTATCTTTTTTCTAGCCTGAGTTATGAGGAGAAATGTAAAGGCAGGCAACACCAAAATTCGCTCTTTTTCCGAACTTTAAAAATCAATTAAAAATCAAAAATTCTAGAATGTTTTTTTTCTTCACATTTTGGATTCTCTGAGACACTACTACCAAATAACAAAATCTCGAAAGAAGGGTGTATTGAATCTGGGAAGGGTACAATTACATTTTAAAACTATCAATGCATTCTAGAGGGAAATGTGCTGCCTAGTGTGAGAAAAATTAGCCTCTGGGGTCACTTTTTAATTCTAATTGGCTTAATTGTCTTGTATATTAATATTGTGTCTGATATAATATCAGATATAATATAATTTTATCATATCTTTTTTCGGGGTTTTTTTGGGAAATGTTGTACTGATTCCTGTGAGTGGGGCATTTAGCATGCGCAGTCCTTTTGTCAGCTATGCCAAGTAGCAGGGATATGTTAATTAGGAAAGGTGAAAGAGAATACTCCAAAGCCAGGCCGACTGTCCCCACAAGCCTTTGCTGGCCAAGCACATGGTATGAGGGCAATAGAAAATATTGTACATCAAATAAGTCTTGGCCATAACCCATGTTTCCCATAACTTGCTTATGAGATTATGGCTCCGGAAGCCAGCCATACCTCCTGTCTCGTGTGCAAGAATGTTGGGCTTTAGGGAACTGTAGAATTGGACATTGGCCTAAATTATGAATCTGTCATTTGTAGTTGGTATGCCCGGGTTGGTAAATTCATACTAGGGAACTTGGTGGTAATGATATCTGGCTAGGAGACTTCTAGCAGGAGTTATGACCGGAGCTGGAAATTATGAATTTCCTGAGGCTCCAGATATGTACTTAGCCATCCTTTCTGTGACCTAAGCAGTAGGAGGGGCTGGGCGTTTTGGAGATTCCATAAAACACCTTTAGGGAAAATGCCCATTGTCAATCCCAGGAGTTGCCAAGCACAGGTGTGTCTGATTCCCTTCAGCTGTACTCCTCAGCCCAGATTCTCTGAAGAGTTTAACTGATTGCTGGTGCACGTGACTGGTAAGGTAGATTCCTTCCTTAGGCTATGTTCACACGGCTTATTCAAGCCATAATTGCGAGACGGATTGCGCTCGCAATTCCGGCTTGAATAAGGGGCGGGGCGAGGGCGCTGCCCGCCGGCCCCATAGACTTGCATTATCCACGGCGCGTATTGTGCCTGGATAATGTGCAGGTGACTTTCTCCCCGCCCGGCGGATTCGCCGAGCGGGGAGGAGCGACGGAATCCACAGTTCTCTATGAGAACAGTGGATTACCGTAATTACTGCGACGGATTGGAGCCGTACTGCAGCGCAAATCCGGCGCGCAGTACGGCTCCAATCCGCGGCGAAATAAGCCGTGTGAACACGGCCTTAAGGTGTTTAGAGTTCCATTCACTCTCTCTCGAAAGGTGGTGGCAATGGGTGTGTTATTGGGGGTTGCGGAAGGGGTGGGGTGCTGGGTTCTTGTCGTGTAGGCTGAATGAGAGTCGAATGTGAGCTGTTGTTGCATAGCATATTCCTGGTCACTCCAAGTTGTGCAGAAGGAGGTGAGCCTGAGTTGTGTGTCAGAGACTGCTTGTGCCCTAGAAACCCCTATGTGTCTGAATTTCCCTTTTCCCTAGCACATTATTAAGATTAGCACTGGAATCTAATTTTCTTTCTCCTTTATTATGTACTCCTCTGCCCTCAATATTACCAACCCTTGTATCCATGACAATTGGTTAGCAGCAGTGAGATTATCATTGGTTATCTTTGATTAGGGTATTAGTGTCTTGATTAAGCAATTAACCCTGACTGACCGACCTGTAGGATTCTTGCAAGGTATATACCAGTTTTACAAGGCAAATGCAGTGCTTAATTTTTGTAGTAAAACCTACATGTAAACAGTTCACCCCTTCTTGTTTTTGCTTTATATCTTTTACTTGGCAAGAGACTACGAAGATGGCAGCGACTCATAAGAGACTAGACCAAGCCATGTCATTCAGCCTGTTTGAGCTGAGAAGCTTTGATGGAATGGGTAAGAGCAAGGAAAAGCTTATCCAAGTAGAGATGCCACTAGATGTAAAACCGCATACCATGGCGCCTATGTGAGGAGCCAGTACAGCTGAAAGCTACCGCAAGATAAACCAAGTTCCAGAAATTTGCCCTCCTGAGGAACTTGTCTCTGCAGATGGCCTTGCAGCAGCTAGGTGACTCTGATCCTGAACTGCGCCTGCAGCTTATTCTACAGGAGCTGGAGTTGGTCGAGTGCTAAGAAGAGCGAGAAGCAGCAGAGTGTGATGCCCAAGCAGTGCGAGAGAACCAACTGGAGTTAGCTCAACTCCGTTTGCACTGTGAAGTACCATAGAACCATGAGTCCCAGGATACTATGATAAGGAAACACTGTTTGGAGCAACCTGCTCATGTCATGGATAGCACCCCCAATGGAAAACGCATAGCAATGCGACATTTTTTCAAACTGGAAGGTAGATAAGTCTGGAGGAAATCCAAACCCCCTTCTCAGTCCCCCACTGGGGTATTCCTTTTGCCTAACCCCCACTATGGATCCAGCAGCACCAGCTATAGAGGATCCAGGTGTTATTTGCTACAAAGTAGGTCATCCCAGCATTAAGTGCCCTCCTAAACGGGTACCTGACCTTTTTACCCCATATGCTGAATAAGCCCCGCCTGTTCTAATGGTTGCTGGGATTAAAGGAAAGGCTGTGTTTAACTTGTGGTCTGTCATGTTGGGCAAGCAAATCACTGAAGATCGCAGGAAACTAAAGCCAGAGTCCCTCTGTGGTTCCGAGAGTCTCCGAACCCCAAGGATATGTCTCCTTTAGAAACCATGGGGATAAAGTTGTTGGAGAAATTAATCTCTCAGTTTGCATGGCCCAAGATCTGCTGGAATGAAGGGCTAAACCAGGATTTAACCCTTTAAGGTCTAAGCCTGTTTTGGAGTTAAGGACCAAGCCCTTTTTTTCAAATCTGACATGTGCCACTTTATCTGTGAATAACTTTTCAATACTTTTACCTATCCATGTGATTCAGAGATTTTCTCGTGAAATATTGTGCTTTAATTTAGCAATTAATTTTGGTCGATTAAAATCCTTGTTTAGTTGTGAAAAATATCGAAATGTTGTGAACATTTTGAAAAATTTGCCATTTTCAAAGTTTAAAAATTTCTGTGTGCAAGACACATAGTCACACCAAACAAAAATAGTAAATAATGAACATCTACCATATGTCTACTTTGTGTTGGCATGATTTTTTTAAACATCCTATTATTTTTTAAGACATTTGGGGGCTTTGAAAATTAGTAGCAAATTTTAACATTTTCAAGAAAATTTGCAGAACAGATTTTTTGGGGAACCAGGCCACTTCTGATGTGGTTTTGAGGAGGTTGTATGTTAGAAACCCCCCATAAATGACTCCACTTCAGAAACTACACCCCTTAACATAGTCAAAACAGCATTTAGGAAGTTTATTAACCCTCTAGGTATTTCGCAGAAATGAATGAAAAGCGAAGGTGAAATTTCAAAATGTTAACTTTTTTGCAGATTTCCGATTTTTGTTCATTATTCATTGGAACCCCGTAGATTTACCAAGACATTGCAACTCAATAATGAATCTCCTTATTATGCCGTTTTTCGAAATATCCCACTTGTGGCCCATATGCGCTTTTTTGACTCTTCCACAGGCCTCAGAATTGAAGGAGCACCTTCTTGTTTTAGTATATTTTTCAGGCTATATTGGGATAGTGATGGGCAGTGACAGATGTGGGAACAGAAGTTACAAACTGTCTTTTTAACTGATCAGACAGCTATAACAATATGAGTGAGGGGAACAGGGACTTGGCAATGAAGGGGTTATTTTTTTGTGTGTTTTACACTGTATGAGCCAGTGGTGATCACTGGCAGAAAATTGCTGGAACTTGAAAGTGGCAAACTGTCTGATCAGACAGCTGCCACAAATAGATCACAGGGGCAGTGAAGTGATTGGGCAGTGGAGGGGTTAATAAAGTATTTCAGGCTGTGACAGCCCAGATCGCAGCACAGGGCACTAGGACCCAGCACAGAAATACGATCTCCTCACTCTCTCACACAGAGCAGAGCCCTGGGACCTGGATCAGCTGTAATGGGTGTCAGCAGACTGACTGACCAATCCCAGCGATCCTTGGCATGGGGATCAAGGGACTCCTGTGATTGATCACCTCCTGTTTACATGTGCTAATTAGCTGTCAGAAACAGCAATTAGCATAGAGCTTTCATCTTATCTCTGCACAGGGTGACAGAAAGCTTTCATTAAATTCCTGTTTCATCATGGTGCATTATCAGGCAGTGATCCATGACGTTCAGGAATGTCAGGGTGTCTTAAAGGGTTAAAGTAGTGGGAATCCCTGATACCATCCCCACTGATGTATTGCAAGAAACCCATTTGGGTAGCATATAGTCCCCCTATGTTACCCCTTTTTCTATCGAGGACACCCCAGCACCTGAGAAAGATGTATCTAAGCCTGTTGTGGGGAAATGCCCGTGTATCTAAGCCTGTGGGTGTATCAGAGCCTGTTGTGCGTATTGCCAATGTATCTGACTTTTGGGTGGGACAGAGCCATACCTAAGCCTGTTATGAATGACATGTATGATACTAACAGCCCAGTGGATGTATCTATACCAATAGGATTTTATGCTGTCGGCTAAGCTTACATATCCAAGTCTATAGGGTGTGATTCTATTTGTCAAGCTATTGCATCCAATCCTGCACTGTGGGATACTCTCTGCCATGATCTTCCCACACTGCAGCCCTCCTCAGTGCAGAGTCGAACTTGTTCTGTGTTGTGTGATACCCCCGTCAAGGCTGGTGTATCTAAGTCTGCTGGTGTTTCTCAAACAATTGTGGACAATGAAATTATATCTAAGCCCATGGGTGTATCGCAGACTGTTGGGTGGGACACAGCCATATCTAAGTTTATGTAGGATACTAACAGACCAGTGTATGTGTCTAAACCTATAGGATGTGATGCTGTCGGCTAAGCTGTGTATCTAAGTCTATAGGGTGTGAATCTATCTGCCGAGCTGTCGTATCCAAGACTGCACTGTGGGATACTCTCTGCAATGAACCCCCCCCCACCCCCGCCCCCCTCCTTCCTCCTCCTCACAGCGACCATCATCCGTGCAGATTAGAACTTGTTCTTTGCGTGGTACCCACTGGGAGGCAGGTGTATCTAAGCCTGCTGATGTGTCTCAGCCCGCTGTGGACCATAGAAATGTGTCTGAGCCTGTTATGTATGATGTGTATGATACTTACAGCCCAGTGGATATATCTAAACCTATAGGGTTTGACATTATCTGCCGAGCTGAGCTGTTGTATTCAAGTTTGTAAGGTGTAATATTATCTGCCGAGTGGTGGTATCCAAGCCTAAACTGTGTTGATGTACCAGGGCCTGTAGTATGTAAGCCTTTGAAAACTAATTGCAAAGTTGATATACCCATAACTATAATGTGTGATATCGGCCATGAAGTGGATGCCATTCAGCCCATAATATATGATAGTCCAGAAATAGAAAGGGGGATGGCTTCTCCCTATGACCACGTTGCCCCCATATCCAACTTCTACAGGGCACCGGAAGAAAATAAACAACTTATAAAGCAAAAATGTTCGGTCAAATAGGAATAGGTGTAATCCAAAAAAGAAAAGCAAATAGAAAAACCAAACAAGCTCTCAACGATGAAATAAAACTACATTTTATTGAAATATCTAAAAATATATATACATATTTTTGCACAACATAATATATCAACACCCAAATGATTACGCTACAACCCTCCAAAACACAGTCAATTAACATAATATGTACTCAGAGTAAGGTATACAGCCATATATAAATATAACAATACTATGATCATACCATGTGGACAAAGTCAAAAAACAAATACTTAACCCTAGGCTGACCAGTGTATGGATGGGAGCGTATGGCCCCAAGGCACATTTCGCTCTGCGTTTCTTCAAGAGCACCGGAAGGCCATTGACCATAGCATGGGAGGATGGTAGCGGTTCTGGGGGAGAAAGTCTGGGTGAGAGAACCTTTGTGCCATGTAGATCGGTTAGGGAAATGACCTGCAGGTCAATTTCCCAGGCCAACTCATAAAATGGGGGAGGTGTAAGGAAAAAAAGCTTTTATGGTCAGATGTTGATTCTGGTTTGTTTCATTGTTTTGTATATAAATGTTTTGTGTGATATATCATGTTCTGCAGGGCACCAGAAAACCATTTTATATGGCTCACCATGGTGTTGAAGAGTTGTCCCAGTTGTGAGAGTGAAGGGCTGCCCTCCCCCAGACTACATAGATGGGTGTGGAAAATTACATGTAAGTCAGTTTCCCATGCCACATCATAAAGGGGGGAGGTGTGAGAAAATTGAGCCTGTTGGGTCAAATTTTTAATAACAATTGGTTTAAATGTCTTGTATATTAGTATTGTGTATGATGTATAATTTTATCATGTCTTTTTTTTGGGGGGGGAGGGGAGTGTTGCACTGATTCCTGTGAGGGGGGCATTTAAAATTCGTAGTTCTAGCGAGTCCCTTTGTCAGCTATGCCAATTAGCAGTGACGTGTCAGTTAGGAAAGGTGAAAGAGAAATACACCACAGCCAGACTGACTGTCCCCATGAACCTTTGCTGGCCAAGCACATGGTAAGAGGACAACAGAAAACATTAAACATCAAACAAATCTTGGCCATAACCAATGTTTCCTATAACTCGCTTATGAGATTATGGCCCCGGACCCAGCCAGACCTCCTGTCTTGTGTGCAAGAATTTTGGGCTTTAGGGAACCACATAAACGAACATTGGCCTAAATTATGAATCTTCATAGTTGGTATGCCCAGGTTGGTACATTCATACTAGGGAACTTGGTGGTCATGATATTTGGCTAGGAAACTGCAAGCAGGAGTTATGACCGAAGCTAGAAATTTTCTAAGGTCTCAGGCATATAATTAACCATCCCCTCTGTGACCTAAGCAGGAGGAGGGGCTGGTGGGTTTTTGGAGATTCCATAAAACACCTTGGGGGCAAAAGCCCATTGTCCATCCCAAGAGTTGCCAAGCGCACATCTGTCCGATTCTCTTCAGCTGTACTCCAGATTCTTTAGCCAATTGAATTGGAGAAGGTCTAGATTTCCTTTTTTTTATCCTGTTCTGCACATTTTATATATATCTGTTTTGTCATTTTTGAAACTAAGCACTGTACCTGTATATTAAAGCTTAAAACGTTGATAGTTTTGCCTTGTTGCATTAACGAACCCAAAAATCTCCAAAGAGTTTGACTGACTGCTGGTGCACATGACTGGTAGAGTAGATTCCTTCCTCAAGGTGTTTAGATTTCCTTTCACCCTCTCTCTCAAAAGGTGCTGGCAGTGTGTGTGTTGTTGGGGGTTGTGGATCGTGTCTGGGTATGTGTGTTCTCGTAATGTAGGCAGAGTGAGAGTTGAGTGCGTGCTGTTATTGCGTAGCATATCCCTGGTCACCTGAAATTGCGCAGGAGGAGGTGGGGCCTGAGATGTGTGTCCGAGACGGATTGTGCTTCGCGTCTCCTTCATTATGTGCCCCTGTGTCCTCGATATTCTCCCCTTGGTGCCATGTTCCATGATGACACCTAGTTTTAGAGAGCTTGGTCTCGGTTGCATGTCATGGATCCTCCAACAGGAAAATAACCCAAAACACACATCTGAAAACATCCAAGAAGGACTAAGAGCAAAGCATTGGACTATTCTGAAGTGGCTTTCTATAAGCCTTGATCTAAATCCTATTGAATATCTGTGGAAGGATGCTTTCACACACACACGGCGGAGTTTTGTGGCATTTTTGGTGCGCCACTTCACTTGCAGTACTGCACAAAAATTTAACTGCTATTATTACCAGCAAGCTTCTTTCAGTTATCTAAACTGTTTCACAAGGTATTACAAGTGAGTAATCAATTATGGTGTTTGATGTCTTACGGATTCTATACAAGGTAATTGATTACTCACTTGATTACTCACTTGTAACACCTTGCAAAATGTTTTAGACAACTGAAAGAATCTTGCAGAATCTTGATATGCAGTACATGTAGTCTGGAGGAGCATACATTTACACCCGAAATAGCTGGAGCAGTTTGAGAAGTGGGCCCAAAATACCTGTTGTCAGGTACAGAAGTCTCATTGAGAGCTACAGAAATCGTTTGTTTGCAGTGATTGCCTCAAAAGGTTGTGCAACAAAATATTAACCGTCTACCAACATGTAACATAAACTTATGTCATCATGTAAGTAAGGGAGTATGAGCTCTCTCCATACCCGGCATGTGCTGGCTGATTGTTACAGCTGACACCCGTTGCTAATAGCAGAGATTGAAGCAGGCTCAGATTTAACCACTTCGTCTAAATGATTGAGAAACAGGGATCGTGGGATGCCGATTGGATACCATGGCAGCTGGCAGCCCAATAAAGGCCGCCATATTAATGCTTTTGTTTCCATTAGAACCGAAGTTATAGAACCACCATCTTAGTACACCCTTCTGCATTATAACCCTGGGGGGACTGCTTGTACAAGTGTATATTAAAAAAAAAAAAAAAGTGTGAAAAAAATAACAATTTAAGTAAAAATCGCCCCCTTTTGCCATTTTAAAAAAAAAAAAAGTTACATATAATTGGTATTGCTGCGTATGTAAAAGTCCGATATATTGAGATATAACATCATTTATCCCATACACAGAATACCATAGAGGAAAACAAAATAAAAATCATGTTATGTCACCTCCCCAAAAAAAGTAATAGAGTGGTCAAAACGTCTCATGTATCCTAAAATGGTACCAATAAAAACTACACTTCAGCCTGCAAAAAATGAGACCTCACTCAATCCGTAAGTGGGGGGAAAAAGTTGTTAGTCATAGAAAATGGCGCTGCAGCTCAAAGTTGAGAACGAGAACGTGTTTAAGTACTAAAACATAATGAAAACCCTATTTGGTATCGCCAGAGTCTTACCGACCTACAGAATTCAGATACATTTATACCGGAGAGTGAACGCCATATAAACAAACCCCCACAAAAATATCTTAAATATGTTGTTTTCACACTTCATCCCACTTATTTTTTTTCCGTTTTCCCTGTATATTCTATGGTATGGTTAAAGTACATCTTATCCCACAAAAAACAACTCCGCAAATGTTTATGTAGATGAAAAAAAAAAGTTAAGACTCGTAGGAGGTGGAGAGAAAAAAAAAAAGGAAAAGCCAATAAATTAGGCAGCAGGAAGGGGACAAGTTAGGCGAAGTTCACACGGCTTATTGCCGGCGTAATTGCGGGGACTGATTTCGCCCGCAATTATGCTGCTTGCCGTGTAGCTGGGGGGCTGGCGGCTCGTCGGCCCCGTAGACATCCATTATCCATGGGGCGTATTCCGCCGGGATAATGCGCATCTCACTTTCTCCCCACTCGGCGTATTCGCCGAGCAGGGAGGTGGAGACGGAAACCATAGTTCTCTGAGAACTGTGGATTACCGTAATGACTGTGACGGATTTCAGCCGTATTGGAGTGCAACACGGCAGAAATCCATCCCCAAATCAGCCATGTGAACGAGGCATTAGAGGAACATCGTTTATGCCCGTGCCATTTTTATTAGTTTGTTTTTAAAAATAAATTTGGGCTGAAGCTCAACTCAAAAGCAGTATCTGATTTTCAGTAAATTTAAATTACTTTTGACATTTTCAAGTTCTTTCCATGGCCATTGTATATTTTTCTTTCTTTAACTTGTACACTCTTCTGCATTGTACACTCTTCTACAGAAGAGTGTACCAAGATGGCTGTTTTTTTTACTACCTGCCTGGAACAGGAAGTAATAGAAACGAAAACATGACGGCTATGGAAGACTTCATGAGGCTTCCAGCTCCCATGTTAACAGATCGGCATCTTACAATCTCGCCGTAGGGATGCCGATCAGAAGGAGCCCCATTCCTCATTTATTTTGACAACGCAGCTGTGCTAGTCACAGGGATCAAGGCCAGCTCTGCCGGCACACACCTCTAATAAGTAAGCCCCCTATATAGGACTTTACTGGTTGATGGAAAGTACCAACAATTTTGTCCATGTGTGTAGAAAAAAAAAAGGAAATATGTAATTAAACATTTCTCAGGAGAGCAGGATATGCTTGTCTGTGTGTGTGTAGCATACAGTCTAATGTATTTCAAAAGAAGCTCTATGGTGATTGGATGGTAGTTAATTCAGAATACATTTTGCCTAGGGCAACTAATTACCATAAGTTACCAACCTAAATTGTCTCTAACTAAAACTTTTATTCCTAACTTTTATAACTACCTGTTAGATTCATTAAAATAGACTGGATTTGCTGTGTTCTAAACCTAGGTTCTGATAACTATCCGTATATAATAGCAGTGCCTGCAGTAACATTGGCCTAGGATTGCACGCTGCCAGAAACTAAAATAACATCACTGCCACCCCCCCCCATCGGTAATGTTTCAGCACCTAAAGTGGCGTCTTTAGGGGTTAACGGGGCAATAAGTGGTGCCGTGCGCAAAAAGTCACCTATTTATGCTGCTAGCTGATATCCCCATTCTATGAGCCAATGATAGTCCACATAATTAAGCCAGCCTTTCTGTGTTGATTGGTTAAGTAATGGCCAAGGTTAGCCAATCCCTTTGCTAACTCCGTATTCTCAGCCAATAGATCCTCTTAATCTCTTTAAAGATATCACAGATGTATACGTGATAACTTAATTTCAGCAACAGGAGCTGCATCAGAAGTTGCTTGTTTTGAGAATTATGCCTTAATTATGGATAGATATTTAGCGCTGATATTAATCATACTTACCCGTCCAGTCTCCGGCTTGACTAACGCGAGTTTAGATAACGCTCGCGCATGCACGATTAGTCTTTCTATTAGTCACAAAGACTAAGGAAACTGCGAATGCGTGTTTGCCAGAGGGTTCACGCATTCGTACTGAAGGCTTATACGGACTTAGTCTCATTCTATGTACACATCTGCTAATATATTGGTGCCTGTGCTTTAAAGACTAATGCGGACTTAAATCTCATTCTTATAGTTAAACAGCCCTTATGTGCTGAAATAGAGAGATATACTTAATATCTATACATCGGCTTTATATTAGATATTCTTAATTCTCTATGCAGCTATCTCTTAGTCTTTGATTACTGTATAAAGCCATAAACACTTAACCAGCTCTAAACCTCACAAACTAAAAAAAATTAAGGTATTTATGTATTAGTTACTAATAGATCATACCATGTACATTATTATTCAAAGGTAATGACAAGGGTGGAAAAAATTATTTATATATATATATATATATATATATATATATATATATATATATATATATAAATTCTTTTTTTTTTTTTGTTTAGCTCCATAGGGTCTCTTTATATTGATGGAGAACAATTGCCCCTATCTCTGTATTATGGTACTTGACATTATAAAATAATAATTCTTGCAAATCCCAGTTGATACAAATATTAATCATCATAGATCACTGGACATTAATGCTGTAAATATCAAAGGAAACGGCTACACTTAAAACTGTAGTTGCTTCTGAACAGTATAATATTGAACTTAATTTACAATTTCACAAAAAGGAAGCAAATGTGAATCCCTCATTTAGACAGTGATTCTCGATTCATCGATTCTCCTCTTGAAGAAGTTTTTTGTTCAAGTTCCCTTTTCTGGGACTTCGTTTAACTTGGCAAATTCCCCAGAATTTTAATACTCTGGGGTTGTTCCCATGAAAATTTTTAACATGTCTAGAGAGTGGTGTTTCACTTTCAGTGTTTATGCAACTGGTGCGTTTCAATAATCTTCTCCTACATACAGTTTTGGGCAGGGACTAAGTGCCTCATAGACAGCAGTTTGACAGTTAATGAATTGCTTTATTTTGTATGTTTTACCATCAGAGGGATTTATAAATGCTTTTGTTTTAGGCATATAACAGCAGAAAGTACACTTATTGCAAGGATAAGAGCTCTGTACAGTAGATGATAGCCATGTTAGATTTGTCGTTATTGTAGAGAAATGACTATGTACTAGATAGTCTTTCGTGTTTTTCCCCCGACGATGTATAAAATTGGGACTTTTAGAAAGTACTGTTAAGTCTGGATCTTCCTTAAGTCTATTTTAATGAATCTAATAGGTAGTTCTAAACGTTAGGAAAAAAAGTTAAGTTTTAGTTAGCGACAATTTAGAAAGGTGATTGGTAAACTTATGGTAATTAGTTGCCTTAGGCAAACTGTGTAGCATACAGAAGATTTTATTGCTGATAATTCCCACCCACTAGTTGAGGAACAACTGAAATTGATAATTGTAGCCTGCATAAGGAAAAACTGGTCAAAAAATTCCATAAAGAAGTTAATTACCATAAATAATGCTATTATCTGAAAGTACAAGTATGATGCAAGACCTATTGCAGTTTTTTATTTCATTTTGGATGTGTTGGGTTGCAAAGTACTTCAAAACGTTCAAACAATATCTCATGTTGGTGCATATATTACTGTTGTCGGCAATCTTTGGCTGTTCAGTTACTGCTACAAGTCGTGATACAAGTCCTATTTCTAGACTGTCAGAGGTTGCTAGATGTAGTAATTTCAAATTAAGATGACTAAATCATCAATATGTTTTATGCTGTCATTTTCCAGAAAGTCTATCCTGTTAAAGCTTTTTTGTTTCCTCTGTTTTTTAATAGGTACTTCTTGACGAGTTTTTATACAAAGTATGATCCAACACATTTCTTTATCAACACGGCTTCTCTTCTCAGTGTTCTAATTCCAAAATTACCTCAGCTTCATGGAGTCAGAATCTTTGGCATTAATAAATACTGAACAGAAATCCTGCAGAATCTCTTATTTTGAGCGCACAACTTTTTGGCTCTGGCTCCTTCTGGTGGAGAAAGAATAGCCAATATGAACATTTTAACGGTTTATACAGTAAAATCCTATTTTTCCCTTCTTTATAAGATGTCGGAATCTACACAATCTTAAAGAAGGTACCTCTATCAGAATTCTGTGCAAGCAGGAGGGCTTTTGCAGGCTGGGCTGGCCCAGCTTTGACCCGAAGTTTGCACTGCACAAATGAGACTGACAAGAATGGTGGACATTGCACCGTGAATATGGATGATCATTTTGTGACTGTTATCGATTTAAGGACAAACCATGTGTCACTTTTTAAATCCTTAAATGATCAAGTGTAGTGATCCAGTTTGTAACCAGCAGCAGCATTCACTAGCTGACCTAATGATTTGCTGCATGCTGTGTTGATAATGATATGCACTATTTTTTTTTTTTTTTTTTTTTAATCATTTTTTTGATCCTTTATTTTACTTGTAGGTCGAACATACTTTCAGTTGTCATGTATCCTCCCTCCATAGTCATCTGCTGGCAAACATTACCATTATTAGACCTCTTTCAATATTCTAAATGTTTGATTATTTGCTTGTATAATTTAATTTAAAGTAAGTTTGTTGCTTAATTTTCTGTATTTGAAAGTTATCCAGACATTGCATTGAATAGTTCTAAACAGTTTCATAATTTCAAAATGTCTTGTTTTATGAAGAATGTAGAAGTGATGTTTTATTTTATTTAAAAGTTTATATTGTTAATACTGGATTTGAACCTCCATTATTTCGCAATAAGTGTTTATTAGGCTGATACACAATCGGTACGATACTAGTCAGATCCTTAATACAGTTGGAACTATTAACCTGATCAAAATTAGTAATAAGTTTTCTCTAGTATTTGCAGCTCAGTTAAACCTTCCCTGAATTTGTTGTGTGCCCCAGAACATACATCTTGATAAAATGGAAATACATGAGCAATTCTCTAGTATGAGTGAAACCAACCTGTCAGTCTCAATGTAGAGAAATGCATTTGATGGGGATTTTCTCCCAACCTGAATGAAGGCAATTTTATATACAGTTAGGGCCAGAAATATTTGGACAGTGACACAAGTTTTGCGAGTTGGGCTCTGCATGCCACCACATTGGATTTGAAATGAAACCTCTACAACAGAATTCAAGTGCAGATTGTAACATTTAATTTGATGGGTTAAACAAAAATATCTGATCGAAAATGTAGGAATTGTACACATTTCTTTACAAACACTCCTCATTTTAGGAGCTCAAAATTAATTGGACAAAGAAACATAACCCAACCAAAATATTTTTATTTTCAATATTTCGTGGCGAATCCTTTGGAGGCAATCACTGCCTTAAGTCTTGAACCCATGGACATCACCAAACGCTGGGTTTCCTCCTTCTTAATGCTTTGCCAGGCCTTTACAGCCGCAGCCTTCAGGTCTTGCTTGTTTGTGGGTCTTTCTGTCTTAAGTCTGGATTTGAGCAAGTGAAATGCATGCTCAATTGGGTTGAGATCTGGTGATTGACTTGGCCATTGCAGAATGTTCCACTTTTTTGGCACTCATGAACTCCTGGGTAGCTTTGGCTGTATGCTTGGGGTCATTGTCCATCTGTACTATGAAGCGCAGTCCGATCAACTTTGCAGCATTTGGCTGAATCTGGGCTGAAAGTATATCCCGGTACACTTCAGAATTCATCCGGCTACTCTTGTCTGCTGTTATGTCATCAATAAACACAAGTGACCCAGTGCCATTTAAAGCCATGAATGCCCATGCCATCACGTTGCCTCCACCATGTTTTACTGAGGATGTGGTGTGCCTTGGATCATGTGCCGTTCGCTTTCTTCTCCAAACTTTTTTCTTCCCATCATTCTGGTACAGGTTGATCTTTGTCTCATCTGTCCATAGAATACTTTTCCAGAACTGAGCTGGCTTCTTGAGGTGTTTTTCGGCAAATTTAACTCTGGCCTGTCTATTTTTGGCATTGATGAATGGTTTGAATCTAGATGTGAACCCTTTGTATTTATTTTCATGGAGTCTTCTCTTTACTGTTGACTTAGAGACAGATGCACCTACTTCACTGAGAGTGTTCTGGACTTCAGTTGATGTTGTGAACGGGTTCTTCTTCACCAAAGAAAGTATGCGGCGATCATCCACCACTGTTGTCATCCGTGGACGCCCAGGCCTTTTGGAGTTCCCAAGCTCACCAGTCAATTCCTTTTTTCTCAGAATGTACCCGACTGTTGATTTTGCTACTCCAAGCATGTCTGCTATCTCTCTGATGGATTTGTTCTTTTTTTTCAGCCTCAGGATGGTCTGCTTCACATCAATTGAGAGTTCCTTTGACCGCATGTTGTCTGGTCACAGCAACAGCTTCCAAATGCAAAACCACACACCTGGAATCAACCCCAGACCTTTTAACTACTTCATTGATTACAGGTTAACGAGGGAGACGCCTTCAGAGTTAATTGCAGCCCTTAGAGTCCATTGTCCAATTACTTTTGGTCCCTTAAAAAAGAGGAGGCTATGCATTACATAGCTATGATTCCTAAACCCTTTCTCCAATTTGGATGTGGAAACTCTCATATTGCAGCTGGGAGTGTGCTCTTTCAGCCCATATTATATATATAATTGTAGTTCTGAACATGTTTTTGAAAACAGCTAAAATAACAAAACTTGTGTCACTGTCCAAATATTTCTGGCCCTAACTGTAGCAGTCTCTTATTTTTGGACTGCAAGCCACAATTTCCCTACAGTCTATTTTTCGGATCCATTTTCATATCGCCTCCACTTAAAGCAAAAGCAAGTCTGTTAAAAACTAACAAGGGTGGTGTTTGGAATATAATTTTATCAAGCTGAAAGTTTTGTTTCATTCATCCGTTATCTGTGTGAAACAAGTACAGGTCACTTCTTGTTTGGCATGTGGCCAGTTTCTCTGCATTATGCTGTTTAGACTTGACAGTTATGTTGTGTAGCTTGTATTTTACAGACAATTTAAATATTGGGTAGAAACACATTGCTCCACTGTCATTCCCATTAAAGCAAACCTCCAATTATAGAGCATCTTTCAATGAACCACCATTAAAAGCAAGAAGCCTTTTTACTTGTCAGCCTCCTTTACTCCCCTTCCCCTTCCTTCCCACACACAATTTTCTTATCTGTTCACTCAAATCACTAAGGGACTCAAATGCAGAGGAGATAACTTTCTGGCTTTACTGAGAGCTTCGGTTAGAGCTGCCTATAGATGCCTATTGAAAGGGGAGAGGCAGAGAGTAAAAGCAAGAGACTCTTGCACAGCCTAGTACACACAGGCAGCCACATGGAGAACATTAGACAGCTGTTAGGCACAGTGAAGGCGATTATAAGACACTCAGTCTACAGCCAGCACCACATCTGTGTGTTTTTTTTTTCCATCTCTTCCTTTTCCCCTTTCCTCTCTAAAGACTTTTGTGGGCAGTTGTAACAGGTAAAAAAGCAGTAAGGTGGAGATAAAGAGGCTGACAAGTAAAGAAGAATTATTTTTTCTCTAATAAGATGTATTACAAAGTTTCTTATTTTTGCTGTTGATTTATGGAAATTGTGTAATTGGAGGTATGCTTTAAGCTTTTGGCATGCTATCTATAGAATTTCAGAGCATATGCTAATGTATACGACTGGGTTCTCGAAACAGACTGTGTTTGTGAGCTAATAATGTAGTAATTCATGTACTTAGTTTAGCATAAGTACACATTTGTTGTATCCGGATTTTAGGGTACGTTGTTGAACTGCTTGCATAATGTTGCAGTTTATGATGAGTTGTATTAACAGAAATGTCTCTAAGATGTAAACTGTTCCAGCTGCTACCAAGTTGGCTTCCAATTAACATTTTGTTCCTCTTTGAACTATCATTTATGTGGATCTGATTTGGTTTTAAAAAAAAATCTTAGTCACTTTACAAATAATTTTGAAGGTCGAGTTGATTAAGGAAGGCACAATTCTCCCAGTATTTCTTGTGATACTGAGGCGCACGTGTTAAACTCAAACCCTGTGGGCCGAATCTAGCCTGCCACGTCATTTTATGTGGCTCTCGAGAGCTTAGACACAGCGAGTAGGGATGGACATGGTCTGGACACAGAATAACCATCTCTCCACTTTCCCTGGAAGACGCTATTATCGCTTGGTAGAGGCAGCAGCACTAAGAGCAAGCGCCATCTTGGATTCAGAGCTCTGGTGTCCACCTCCACAATGCTCTATTCAGCAACAACTCCTAGTCTTACCCGTCACCATTTAACGGCCCTTTGAAGGCAAGCATAACGGTAATGTGGCCCTCTGTGAAAATGAGTTTAGCACCACTGCACTAAGGCATTGTTGGTCTCTTTTTATTCTTCCTGGCCTATTTTGTTTACAAATAAAGCTTCTTTTCTTTTTAGAAATATAGAAAAAACTTTAGATCCTATCCTTTTCTAGAATGAAGTTGTTTGAAAACTATCTGTGTTTCTACAATTTGTAGACCGAAATTATGTTTTTAATTATTACTGTTGTAAACAAAGAAAGTTTTTCTCCCTTTTTTATCATTCTCTCAATTGCTTTTCAGTTTACGGAATAAAATAATTTTCAACTTGAAACCAAATGGTATATTTTCATAATTCTAATCGGCAGTATTTTAGTTTTGTTGATATTAAAAATCTGAGACAACTTTTTGTTTGTAATAGTTAACAGGAGAAAGTGTTTTTTCCCAATGCTAATAAAAAATATAATTTCTGCTATAGACCCGATTTCAATTTACATTTTTTTTTTTTAATTAACTGCTGTTGTATATTGGAAGGTAACCAACATGGTATATACCCTCATAATCCCACCTGAAAATCCCCAGTTCACTACTGTTTCAGTACTGCAAATATTTAACAATGACAGTGAAATTGTAAATCTAGCACATTTTAAAGACAAAGTGACAGTCCCAGAATGTAACTGTTCCCACCATTTCTCTGCAAACCTTTTCAGCCTTGGTAGTGATACCAAGGCTTAAAATTGGTGTAGGAAAGAGGGATTTGGGTTTTTGGAAAACTGGGCTGACTTCTGTCTTGGCTACAGACTCCATGCTAGGGATGGGCTGCACCTAAATGGGGAGGGTGCAGCTTTATTGGGGGACAAAATGGCCTGGAAGTTGGAGGAATATTTAAACTAGGGACTGGTGGGGGAGGGTAACTACAACGATATAGGATGAAAGAAGTAAGCGGCACTCACCAATATCGAGCTATCAAAACTTTATTCCAGGATTAAATTCAGCGGCATAAAACGGACCGGACGGGTGGTGTAACAACGCCAACGATCATTTCACGCGAGCACGCGCTTCCTCTGGACATCACCTGAGGTGACGACATCACATCTCAAGAACTTCCTCACAGCCGTCCCACATTTCATGATGGCACTCAAATCAAAACACAGTATAAAAACATCACATAACATTTACATCACCATAAATACAAAATAACAACACATTATAAAAACGAGAATAAGTCATTTTTATCATTCAGACCCAATATGCCTAAGGCTTCCGTGCGTAATATCCATTGCGCTTCACATTGGAGGAGTCGAGTATGCCGATCGACTCCACTTGCTGAAGACATTTATCCTTTATAAACCTGCAAAAGAAATCACAGATGTGTCATCATTATGGACCTCACTTAAATGTGATAAAAACCTAGGGGCTCCCTTCTTAGTTTTCACAGAATACAGATGTTCTCTAACTCGCTTAAATAGTGGACGGATCGTTTTACCTATATAAAACTGTCCACAGGTACACCACAAGACAGACTACAAAATTTGAACAACACGTTATTAAATCATTCACCACTTCTGTAACCTCCCATTTTTAGCACTCTCCCTGTTCTCGTCATGTCACAAAATGAACAGTTACCACACTTATGGTTACCTCTTGGTGCTGCCTCTGTTAACCAATTAGACTTATTGAGAGTAGGAAGTCTGCCCCGAACTAATTCATCTCTAAGCTCGATATTGGTGAGTGCTGCTTACTACTTTCATCCTATATTGGACTTGTTTGCTAATTTATGTGCTGAGCACCACCGAAGGATCTTAATGAATGAAGGTTTAAAAGTGATTGGTGTAATTGTCATCCTTGCGGATGGAATGCTCATAGAGGATATAGACTTAACCCCTTGGGCCCCAATATTGTTTTCTTTTTGAGTATAACTACAAAGATAGCATGAAAAATAGTGAATATAGAGAGCTGGGAATTAGGAATAAAACATGGGGTGGAGGGAAGGGGTGTAGCAATAGTTAAAAAGAACAGGGAGGAATAAAAACTGAAAAATCTCTAAATTGCATGCTGACCAATGCCAGGAGTCTCACTAACAAAATAAATGAACTACAATTACTAAGTGCTGAAGAAAAATATGACACTGGGGATAACTGAGACATGGCTGGGCGAGAGCTACGACTGGGCGGTTAACTTACAGGGTTACAGTTGATTTAGAAGAGATCGTAAACACCAGAATGGGGGAGGTGTTATGTCTCTATGTAAAATCCTGTATGAAGCCAACACTGTGGGAAGATATAGATACAGGAAATGAACATGTGGAATCATTATGGGTAGATCTACATGGGTATAATAACAATAATATAATTCTAATAGGGGTCTGCAATAGGCTCCCAAATATAACAGAACCCATGGAAGATGTACTCCTCAGGCAAATAGATGAGGCGGCTAATCAGAATGAGGTTGTTATTATGGGCAACTAGCCAGACATAAATTGGGAAACTGAAACCTGTGGCTCTCATAAAGGAAACCGGTTTTTGTCAATAACTAAAGATAATTACCTTTCCTAAATTGTGCAGGAACCGACTAGAGGAAAGGCCCTTCTAGACTTAATATTCACTATAATAGACCTGACAGTAACAAAGGTGCAGGTTGGGGGCACCTAGGAAATAGTGACCATAATATAATAAATTTCCATTTATCCTTCAATAGAGTTTTTTTGTCGAGGAGCCACAAAAACACAGAATTTTAGGAAGACTAATTTTATTCTGCTTAAGGAAGCCCTAAATCATATTGAGTAGGACAGGGTGTTTAAAAGTAGCAGAATAAATAATAAATGGGAGATCTTTGAAAACATCTTGGGCGCACACTGTGACCGGTACATATCTTATGGAAATAAAATAGAAACAGGAAAAACCCAATGTGGATCAACAGAGATGTAAAGGAGGCAATAAATAACAAAAAGAAAGCGTTTCAGCTACTAAGACAAAAGGGCAGTGAAGAGGCACTAAAAGCTATAAGTAAAAAAACTAACCTCAAAATATTTTTAACTATATAAATAGTAAAAAGATTAAAACAGGGGGGGTGTGGCCTGGCACCGATCGTGATGGCCTCATAGCGGACTCTCTCCTGCGACCTGAAGCTAAATTAGGGGGCTAATTTAGCGTGCATCCTGGTCCACAAGGCTGAAAAGCTACTTTAATAGTTGGGAGACACTGAGGCGGTGACCGACTGCTATCACGGGCAGTTTTGAGGTGACAGGAACCCGGCTTTCATAGACACGACTCCTGAGGCCTGGAAACCGAGACACGGCTGCACCACACTACAGGTCTGAGCCGCGAAGCTCAGAGTGCTGAGGCTCCGATTCCTGCATCCACACGCTGCTCAGAACACCGCACCAGGAGGGACCCGCACATCTCCGTGTGGCACCCGACCGAAACCCAGGAGGTAGGAGAGTGGCACTGGGCGGCGGACACACAGCTCCACATGCTCATCTTAGTGCGGCTCTGCATTGATCTCCCTGCACAGTACCCGTTTGAGGCGGGGTGTGCGATGAGACAGCCCTTGGAAGGAGCGGTGGTCATGGGGCTTGAAGAGGGGCGCGCATACCCTATTAGCTCTTCTGAGACGTGAGGAACTGCCACCTAAACTCTCACTAAGAACGTGGGGAGGCTGTGGAGAAACTATCTTTATATATTGTAAGAAGGCACAGGGTGCCGTCCTGAATGACAGGTACGTGTCACCGAGGTTCCTGATCTCGGTGAAATAAAGCCTGTTAGTGTTGTCCATATTGCTAGGGTACTGACAGTTGGTTTATTTCTAGTAGTATGACTGCTAAGTAGCGGTCAATCCGGGCCAGGCTTTTATTGGAGCAGTCCAAAGAGCAGGGTGGGTGGGCTGCTCCCAGGTATCCGGCCCAGGTTTTGGCCAGGCCTACTTAAGGCAGGAAGTTTGGACAATCAGGGGGTGTGGTGCTCGGTCAGTATGTTTGGTCTGACTGAGAGGAAGGTGGAAAGATTGTGCTCCTACCTGCAATCTACTGTGGACCCAATTCCCCTGAGCTGGGTGAGGACTGAACCCAGGGAGACTGTGAACTGTGAGTGATACACATGAACTGTGTTTGTTTTCAAGGCTGAAGTTAAGCCGTGTTGTTTTCTTTTACCGATATGAATTGTGGTTAAATAAAAGCCAAAAGTGTTCCACGTGGGCCGAGGACATTTTTATTTCTACTACCACTGAGTTGGATCCCCACTATATATATATATATATATATATATATATATATATATATATATATATATATATATACACAGTATATATATATTTCACTCCATACTGCACCATTGTAAAGATAAACCCTGGTTACTTCTCCCTGGGTAAAAAAAGCCCGCGAAATTTCCCGCCATTATATCTTGAGGCCGCCACTTTCTTCAGTGCCCTCACTATCTCCTAGCCATAACACTCTGTTGCCACTAGAGGGCTGCCTCACCCTACTCTAGCTGCGGTGCTTTTTGCTACTGAACTCTTTGCTGCTCCCTGTGCAGGATCTCAGAATAGCTTTGAATATTGCAGTGAGAAATATATCTGAGGATTCTATTCAGCTGTATACAAACTGGCCCTGGATGAAACTAGGGGTGTTGCTACTCACAAGCGGCCAATCCCAACCCCGGAAGGCAAGCGCATCATCAAACACTATTTGAGAAGCCTGATCACTACTAACACAACAGTGCCATCTTTAACACTACCTGCACTATGTGATTCCAATCATCTCTGTGGCTCTCAGAACTCTCACTATGCCCCCAAAGGTTCCTAAAACTCCAAGTAACGCCAAAAAGCTGGCGCCCCAGTCAGGTTCGAGATCTCAGGAGTGGTCCGACCCTGTGGACGACGCAATGGACACAAATTACACCTTGCACTCATTGGGTGCCTTTGAGGCCACATGGCACTCCTCCTCTGAATCCCTAGCTGGGCCTTCTGATGCAGACATTGCCCCTTTGCTTCATTCTCCCTTCTAAGAGCGATTTTAAAGTGCTAGTCGCAGAAATTAAGGACACTTGCAAAATTGAGAGAGCTGCGGTTCGTTCTGATTTAAAAGCTATTGCAGCTAGAGTGGAAGACCTAGAGGTGGCTCATGATCAAACGAGATCATATATATCCGAGTTACAATCCCAGATGTCCTCACAAGCACAAACTATTATAGATACAGTTAGACATCTGGAAGACCTTGACAATCGGGGACGACGAAATATTAGAGTAAGGGGCATGGCGGAATCCAAGGGTTTGGAGGAGTTGAGAGCGATCCTTACTAATATCTTTAACTTAATTCTTGGAGAGCCGCCAACACACAGCATTAAATTTGACCGGGCCCATAGAGCTTTAAAACCGAAATCCGGGACTGGTGTTCCTAGGGATATAATTTGTTGCCTCCATGACCACAAGCTGAAAGAGCGGATCATGAGCCAAGCTCGAAAACAAAAGACTATTACAGTACATATGAGGAATCCGACTTTTTCCAGACCTGTCATGGATGACACTGTACAAAAGACGATGTTTGAGGCCACTACTTATGGAGCTTAAAAACCGAAGTATTGTATATAAGTGGGGATTCCCTTTTATGTTGATGGCGACGAAAGACAGTCCTCTACCCTCAAGACGCATAAAGATCTCAGACATTTCTGTTCCATCTTTCACCTCTCAGTACCTTATATCCCAGATTGGGAGCTGGAACTTCCATCCTTACCTCCTCCAGCTCAGAATAGAAAACAGCGATCAACTCCGAGGTCTGGGAATTCCTCACTGAGTTCCTGCTCTCCTTTAAAGACCTGAGTATAGTTAATATTTTGATTCTCCCCTTTATTTCTGGGACTTACATTCAGGTCAAGTTCTACGATCATACCGACCTGTTTTTGGACCAGGATTGTATTTATGTAATAATCGCTTGCGTAGCATAGCCCTTGCTATCACAAGGATGCTGAGATCACGGAACGAGTGATGCCCATACCCCTTGCTTTCCTCCCTCTTCTCTCCCCCCCCCCCTTTTCTTTTTTTTTTTTCTTTCCCTGTCCCCATCCCAAGCTTTGTTCCGGATTCCAGCACCCTAATCTATGTGGGGACTAACTCCTGGACTAACTCCCCATATTCTAACTTTCAAGGTCTAGTGGACTGGTATCACCGTGCCTTCCACTCTTCTCCCGTTGGAGCACGTGCCTGCTGTGGGATCCTTTTTTCTTTTCTTTCTTTTTTTTTTTTTTCTTGCGTGTTTCCACATTGCCGACTGAGAACAGTCTCCCATTTCTAGGCATTCTACCATCTTTTTTGTGGGATTTAGCTTATCCTCTACCCCAGGGTCACCAACTCTGATTTTTATACATTCGAGTTCAGGTTGAATTTATCACCAGTAGTGAAATGATTCGGTTGTTGTTTATTACTTTTTTTTTGTTGTCTTGTCTATTCCCTCCCTTATGTATCACGCTTTGTCAGTTTATAGCTCTAAGACGCCTACCTTTAGTACGAGTCTGGATTAATATGCTATACACTACGTGGAAATCCCTAAAGAAGCATTTATGCTATCTATCATACATGAAAAAACTTTGAGACTCTCGGTTCTAAAATTTTATTTTATTTTTTCTCTCTGAATAATGGAGGTCGGTTGACCCAGCGAGAGGCCAGATTGGCTCGATTGAGAGGTAAAGATTGCATAGGACTGCCCAATTTTGAGATCACGTTGAAAGTCGTGGGCAGCTTAAACATCTTTTGATCAAAATATGTGAACAGAGAGTCTCATGGATTAATATGCTAACTCACTTATCTGCTTACCGACATGGCTAAACTGATTTCCATTAATGTCAAAGGCCTGAACTCCGTAGTTAAGAAACGTTTTCTGCTAACAGAGTTAAAAACCTCAAAGGCTGATATAGCCTTTATTTAGGAGACCCATTTTAACAAAGAGGGAGGCTTTACCTTTGCCAAGTGTATTTATCTGACCAGCTACATCTCTTCTACGGACAAAAAGAAAGCCATCCTTCTGTCCCGCACCTGTCCATTCTAGGTTACTGTCTTTGATTCGCAAGGGAGGTATGTTATTTTGTGGGGTACATATTTGGGGACACCGCTTACGTTGTGCAACCTATACGCTCTGAATTAAGCCCAGATACGATTTCTTAACAAAGTACTGAAGAAATTACCGCAATTTTTGCCTTCTCTGGTCATAGTAGGAGGTGATTTCAACTTGGCCTTTTCAGATGTGGCAGACAGACTCCACTTAGGGGCCAAGTTGGAAGATAATTCACAGGGAATGCTCTCTAAGGCCTTTCGTAAAGTGATTCGGAGGTATGGATTGTACGATTTATGGAGAATAGCCCATCCTGTGGACAGATCATACTCCTACTTTTCTCCCTCCAGCAACTCTCATTCATGCATTTATTACTTCTTTGGTAATGTGTTAATGTTGACATGGATGGCGGATGCAGAGATAGGCCACATAACCTGGTCGGACCATGCTACAATAATGCTATTTTTAGTAAAAGAGCACTTATTACATTTTCCCCAATGCGAGAGGAATTAAGTCAACATATCTCAAATTATTTTGTATCTAACGAGGGGTCGGTTTCGTCACCTATCACTTTGTGGGAAACGCACAAGGCGGTTGTCAGAGGGTGGTGCATAGCATTAGGAAGTAGGCTTAAAAAAAATGCTAGTTTACGCAGGGAAAGTTTAAAAACCCAACTAAGAACACTGGAAGTCACACCTGGTAATAACCCATCTAGATCCACACTACGTAAAATAGTTAATATCCGCTCCCAGTTGCGATCTCTGGAGTATGAGAGGACGGAAAAAGCTTATTATGAAAGGGGCAATAAGACCCATACTTTGCTAGCCAAACAACTGCGGGAAGATGCGACTAACCGGACTCCTCATGCTCTATCTGAAACAAATGGTAACATCACCTACGACCCTAATAAGATAGCTCAAATGTTTCAAACTTTTTTTCTCCGATCTTTACTCTCTCCCAGATAATTTCCCTAAGGATACGGATGTTAGAGACCATGTACTAAAACAATCTCGCGACTCTCCCTCCAGCGGCACTAATCTCCCTCAACGCGCCTATTACCCCAGAAGAGTTAGATGAAGTCCTAAAATCTTTACCCAATGGAAAAACACCAGGGCCAGATGTCTCACATATCTATACTATAAAACTTACACCTCGCAACTTTCCCTCTACCAGGGGCAATTATATAACTCTATGTTGCAGGGTGCCGGAGTCCCTTCCACTTTTCTACACTCCTACATTTCCTTAATCCCGAAACCTGATAAAAAACCCATTGGAAATGGGCATTTACAAACCAATTGCATTACTGAACTCCGATCTGAAAATTTTTACTAAGATATTGGCCAATAGATTAGCAATGTGGCTACCACAGCTAGTCCATAAGGACCGGGTCGGGTTTGTCTTAAATCGCCAGGTAGTGGACAACACCAGGCGGGCAATTAACTTGATAGATGCCATGATTAACTTTCATAAACCGGCCTTACTATTAAGCCTTGATGCTGAAAAGGCCTTTGATCGACTCAACTGGTCCTATATGTTTAAGGTCTTAGAAGCCTTTGGTTTTTCAGGTTCCTTTCTCTCTGCCATTCGAACGCTCTACTCGGTACCCACCGCGAAAATCGGACTCCCACATAATATGACCCAATTAATACATATCTCCAATGGCACTCGCCAAGGGTGCCCATTGTCACCTTTATTATTTATTCTCTGTGTTTAGCAGCTTGCATCCGCCGTCCGTCTCCACCCAGATATTAAAGGTATTACCATTCGGGACAGAGAGTTCAAAATATCACTTTTTGCAGATGATGTGTTGTTGACACTGACATCATTACATGTCTCTCTACCAAATCTGCACTTCCCATTAACTAAATGTTTTGGTCTGTCAAGGTTTAAAATCAATACTGCAAAAACGGAGGCACTACCACTTAACATCCCCCCTGTGGATTTAAAATGGTTAATGGATAACTATTGCTATAATTGGAGATCCTCCTCTTTGAAATATCTAGGGGTAAACTTGACAACTTCTTACGCCTCCCTATACAGCCATAATCTTCCTAAAATTTATCAGGAGATAAGAGCATTAATGCAAAGGTGGCAATGCCTACCACTTTCATTGTTGGGGAGAATCTCTGTGGTCAAGATGACTGTGTTACCTAAGCTGTTATACTTATTTTAAGTGCTTCCTGTTCCGATTCCACTCGCTCATTTAAAAGCAATGCAAGCATCATTCCTTAAATTTATTTGGGGATCTCGGAGACATAGAATTAAGAAAAGTGTAATGTTGGCTGGGAAGGGGGAGGGTGGACTGGCTGGCTGTTCCTGATTTCGCACAAAATTATTGGACCTCTCAACTTAGACGGATACCTGCATGGTCGACACTTTATGTGTACTCTAAATGGGCAGAAATCGAAAAATTGTGGATGTCCCCAGTTCATCCCAATTCTATGTTATGGTCCACTTCACATATGCCAGTGAAACGTCCATTGTTGGGGCCCATTAGAATGACAAAGGAGGTATGTAACCGTTGTGCTAAGCGATTTGGGCTTTGTTCTCCATCCTCTGCAATGACCTCTTTCCTCTTTAATGCCATGTTTCCAGCTGGTCTGGAGGGTCTGTCTATGAAGCCATGGTAAGACAAGAAGCTTTTTTGGATAGCTGACATTGTTGATCACAGAACGTTGCAAATCCTTTCCTTTCAGTCACTGCAAGACCGGTTTCAGCTGCCACAAAATAGTTACTACTCTTATTTGCAAATTGTTCACTTTTCTAAAGCGGTGCTGGGAACCACTAAAGTGGATCGACCTACTAGATTTGAACTGACGTAAACTTTATGGGACGACCAAGGGGCTGAGATCCCAAATTTATACCATGCTACTGAACCCCTGTCCTGAGGAACTCCCTAGGCACCCCTACATGACAAAATGGAACCAATATTTAGGCAAGCAGCTGTCTGATGAAGAGTGGAGATTGGTGTGGAGAAGAGCTGGTCAGATGTCGCAGTGTAATTTATATAAAGAGAACCAGTACAAAATCCTCATGCTGTGGTATCATACACCATCCTTGTTACATTAATTGAACCCAGGGATTCTAGATAGGTGCTGGAGATGTGGGGCAAGGAGGGCCACAGTATTTCACATTTTTTGGGTTTGCGCCCTGATAGGAGGCTTCTGGGGACGGGTCGGGACATTGGTGATGGATGTCACTAGAGCTAGGTTACCTATGACTCCAACATGTTTCCTACTGAATATCCAAATCCCCTCAGTTAGAAAGAGCACAATGCGTCTAATTTTACACATTCTGACGGCAGCGAGATGCCTCATCTCCTCATTTTGGAAACGTACTAATGCCCCCACATTAGAATACTTACTTCATAGGATTAAAAGTGTGAGATTAATGGAGCAGCTCACTGCATCTTTGAACGAAATTTGAGGAGATCTGGTCTTTGTGGGACTCCTTTGAAGCCGGTCGAGGGCTGTAATGGAATATGGATCAGGCATACACATCTGTTCTGGGCGCAGTAGTCTCCCATATTAAGCGCTTGTGCCTTGGTGCAATAGCTCTATTTATCCCCATCCCTGTGTGTCTTGTCAATTGTCCATCTGTTGACGAAAGTTTTTCAATTTCAATAGCTGTTTTATATCCTTCCGTTGGAAGGTTACTAAAGAGTTCAGAGTGTTTCTGTGGCACGCAATTGGTTATTCAAGACAATGAGACTCTGTATTAAGCCATTGTTTTATTATCTGATATTCGTTAAAGCTATGACGATCTGATTGTATATCGTATTAACATACATTCATTAACTAATGTTTACTGAAAATCAATAAAAACACAGTTAAACTAAAAAGATTAAAATAGAAAATGTTGGCCCTTTGAAAAGTATTGAGGGAGATATTGTGGAGGGCGACGAGAAGAAAGCAAACCGATCAAGCCATTTTTTCTCTACTGTAGTTACCGAGGAGGATGACCTTCCTGTTGATGAGCAAAGGTAAACTCCAACTTAAATGTTTTTTGTCTGAACCAGGAAGAAGTGTGGCTCCGTCTTAAGAAGATTAAAATAGACAAATCCCCAGGTCCTGATGGCATACACCCACATGTCCTAAGGGAGTTAAGTGATGTCATAGGCCCCTAATCTTAATATTTATGGACTGTTTAATAACGGGGTATGTCCCAAAGGATTGGCGCATATGTGGTGCCAATATTCAAAAAGGGGTAAAAAAAATGATCCTGGAAACTATAGGCTGGTAAGTTTAACCTCTGTTGTGTGTAAAATGTTTGCAGGTTTTCTAAGAGATGCTATCCTGGAGTATTTCACTTAAAAATAAATGTATAACGCTGTTCCAGCATGGGTTTATGAAGGGTCGGTCCTTTCAAACAAATATCACCAGCTTCTAAGAGGAAGTTAGTTCTAAACTGGATCCGGGTGAGATATTGGATGTCATATATTTAGGTTTCTCTAAAGTATTTGATACTGTGCCACATAAAAGGTTGGTAAGTAAAATGAGAATGCTTGGACTGGGGGAAAATGTGTGTAAGTGGATAAGCAACTGGCTTAGTGATAGAAAACAAAGGGTGGTAATTAACGGTACATACTCAGACTGGATCCATGTTAATAGTGGGGTACCACAGGGGTCAGTATTGGGCCCTATCCTCTTTAATATTTTCATTAATGATCTTACACATGGATTGCACAGTAGAATATCAATCTTTGCAGATAATAGTAATAATGCTCTGTAAAGTAATCAACACAATACAGGATAAAGTGTTATTAAAGGGATCTGCATAAGTTGGAGGCCTGGGCAGATGAGGTTTAGCACAGATAAATGAAAGGTTATGCACCCTTGGGGAGGAAAAATCCATTACATGATTACATGTTAAATGGAAAAACGCTGGGTAATAGTGGAAAGGTGAAGGATTTGGGAATCCTGGTGGACAGTAAACTTAACTATAGCAGCCAGTGTCAGGCGGCAGCTGCCAAAGCAAATAGGATTATGTGGTGTATTAAAAGGGGCATAGATGCACATGATGAGAACATTATTCTCCCATTATACAAATCACTGGTTAGACCACACATGGAATATTGTGTACAGTTTCGGGCACCAATATTTCGGGAGAGACATTGTAGAGCTTGAACAGGCACAAAGGCTGGCAACAAAAATAATAAAAGGACTGGATGGACTGCAATACCCAGAAAGATTAGGGTTTTTTAGTTAAGAGAAAAGACGGCCTAGGGGGGACATATGTTTAAATATATTAAAGGTCAATATAGTGATTTCTCTCAAGATTTATTTATACCCAGGACTGTATTAAGAACAAGGGGGCATCCTCTACGTCTTGAGGAAGGAAAGTTTTTACATAAACATAGAAAGGGATTTTTTACTGTTAGAGCGGTGAGACTGTGGAACTCTCTGCCAGAGGAACTTGTCATGGTGAATTCAATAACCGAGTTCAAAAAGGGTGTGAATACTGAACGTAATAATATAACAAGTTATAGTGACTAGGATTCAGAAGAAGGGGAGTTGATCCTGGGATTTATTCTGATTGCCAGATTGGAGTCAGGAAGGAATTTTTTCCCTAAAATGAGGACAATTGACTTCTACTTCATGGGGGTTTTTGCCTTCCTCTGGATCAACACTTTAGCAAAATAGGCTGAACTAGATGGACGTCTGTCTTTTTTCGGCCTTACAAACTATGTTACTATATACTGGAGATCCAGCTGCAAAAACCTGTACTGCTACCACACTGTAAGAGAAAAAAAGTTAATGTATTTTGACAAAAAAAAATAAAAAATGATATCCCTTTCTTCAGATGGGTCTGGAGCAGGTACTTTGATTCTTTTCTCTGAGAAGTCAGATTTCTGTTCTCTCGGTTTTAATCCAATGGACTTAACCGGCGGACAGAAAGCTTAAGACCTTCCTCCAAAGGGTCACACATTGCGATCCTCCTTTTTGTCATCCTGTTGATGCATGGGATCTCAACCTATTCTTATGGGATCTACAGTCTTCGACATTTGAGCCTTTTTTTGGTATCCGTAAGGTCGTGGTTGTCATCCACCCTGCTCTACCTTTTTTCATTAAGGTGGTGCCTGCTTTCAATATTAACGAAGACATTGTGCTGCCCTTCTCTGTCCTTTCCCAGGCAACGCTGGACGTTGTCAGAGCGATACATATCTTTCTGTCACAAAGTCTTTCAGGCAGTTGGAGGTCTGGCAGCCTCTTAAGTCAACCATATCTTCCTAGATCTGGGCCTCATTTTCAGAATCCTACAGGTCTAGGGGCAAGTCGCCCTCTTTCAGGTCACTTCCTTGGCAGTGCAGCATCAGGCTTCACCCTTTCGGGTCTGTAAGGCTGCCACCTAGGCCTTGATGCACACACACTTTATTTCTTTTTTTTTTTTTTTTTTTTTTTTAACAAACAATTTGTTACTGCTTTTAAATGTGCCTTGTAAAAATAAATTTGGTGTGCCCTGGAAATAACGCAACACACAGCCAACAATGTCAAAAATGGTGGCAAAAAAATTGAATAAACCAATAAATTAAGATGGAAAAATTGTGCCCAAAGTGTGATGACATCACAGAGAATGTGGCTGTTAGAGACCTTGCACACCTCAAGCTTCCGATTGAGGATGCCCTACAGATGCTCAATAGGGTTTAGGTCCAGAGACATGCTTGACCTTTCCATCACCTTTACCCTCATTTTCTTTAGCAAGGTAGTGATCATCTTCGAGGTGAGTTTGGGGACATTTTCATGTTGGAATACTGCCCTGCAGCCCAGTTTCCGAAGGGAGGGGATCATGTTCTGCTTCAGTATATTACATTACATGTTGGCATTCATGGTTCCTTTAATAAATTGTAGCTCCCTACAGCTGGCAGCACTCATGCAGCCCCAAGCCATAACACTCCCACCACCATGCTTGACTGTAGGTAAGAAAAAACTTTGTACTCCTTACCTGGTTGCTGCCACACATGCTTGACACCATCTGAACCAGTTTATCTTGGTCTCATCAGACCACAGGACATGGTTCCAGTAGTCCATGTCCTTAGTCTGCTTGTCTTCAACAAACTGGCTGCGGGCTTTCTTGTGCATCATCTTTAGAAGAGGCTTCCTTCTGGGATGAAAGTCATGCAGACCAATTTGATTCAGTGTACAGCATTTGGTCTGAATGCTGACAGGCTGACCCCACCACCCCTTTGACCTCTGCAGCAATGCTGGCAGCACACATACGTCTATTTTGAAAAGACTATCTCTGTTCATGCTGTAGCTCAGTTTTAGGGTGTTGGCAACCTCCTTCTAGCCTAGGCCATCTTTGTTTAGAGCAACAATTCTTTTTGTTCAGATCTTCGGACAGCTTTTTGCTATGAGATGCCAAATTGAACTTCCAGTGACCAGTATGAGCGTGTGAGAGCGAGAACACCAAATTTAAAACACCTGCTCCCCATTTACACCCGAGACCTTATAACAGTGATAAAACAGATGAGACTGTGGAGGAAATATGGCATATTGGGCACAATTTGTCCATTTTCACTTAAGGTTGTACTCACTTTTGTTGCCAGTGGTTTAGACATTGGCTGTGTTGCATTATTTTGAGGGCACACGGACTACTTTACTTTGCATTGTAAAGTGTGATATCTTCACTGTTGTCCCATGAAAAGATAGAATACAATATTTATAAAAATGTGAGGGATGTACTCATTTTTGTGAGATACTGTATTTATACTACCTAGGCTAAGGCCAAAAATACTAATTTTGCCTCCATCTGGAAATGGGCATGTTTAGCTTTTCCAGCACAAACACTAAACATAGCCAAAACAAAAAAAAGCAAAATAATGTATTTGACCCTAAAAATGTAAAGTGTAGAAAAAGAATCTATAGCAAATAAGAAAATATATTGAAAACTACCATGCATTATGAGTGTTTTTACTGAGAGTAGTACTGGAGAATTGTGTGTCAAAAACCATGCCATGGTTTTGGACCAGGTTTTAAAGCTCTCGATTTCGATGGGAATTTTCAGCATTGGAAATGCTTCAAGACTTGACACGACACTTCTTTTTCAGCACCTAACACAGTGTCCAAAGAAGCGTCTAAAAACCTTTTTGTGTGTGAACTACAACGCTGTTTTACAAAGGAATCGATGAAAATTAACGGAGGGCGTTTTGGAGGCTTTTCTTACGCTGTTTTGAACGAGAAAACGGCATCAAAATCAGCCGTGTGAACTTACCCTTAGGGAGACATGTATGATCGGGTTTTTCACCCTGTTCTGGCATAAAATGCACCTAAGTGAGCAGTCTACGATGTCTTATACACCTTAGGAATGTGTTAGGCGTGTTGTCCTTAAGACTCGACGCTTTCTAATGCGCCTAACATAGGAAGCGTTTTGGGGGCATTCTGGGGGCGTGTCACACCACACTCATAATTTTAGACACATATACGAATGTGTTTCGGCATAACTAGGCGCTATCCCAGGTCGCAGGCACATCCATGCCCCGCTGCCGAGCATGCGTGTCGCGGGCATGCTCATTCCCCTGCATGTCCCCCTGTACACTTACCTGACCACGCTCCTGCTGTAGTCTCTGTCCCGCGGCGCGCACGGCCCCGCTCCCTAGGGCGCGCGCGCGCCGGCAGTATTAAATTTAAAGGGCCAGCGCACCAGTAATTGGCTATATCCAGTCACTGCCCCTATTTAAGCCTGCCTCTTCCTGGTTACCCTGCCGGATCTTTAGTGCCATTAGCCTATTGAGATAGCGTTCCTGAAGTCTTGTCTGATTACCGTGTACCGTACCGTTTGCCTCTGTCTCTCGACCACTAACCTTGCCGCCTGCCCTGACCTTCCTGCCTGTCCACGACCATGAACCTTGATGCCTGTCCTGACCTTCGCTACACCTCGGCTGCCTCCGCAAGCAAGTCACGCCAGTTGAAGCGACCTGGTAGACGCCCGCCGCAGCAAGTACATCCCACTTTGCGGCGGGCTCTGGTGAATACTGAGACCTACTTACGCCATCGCTTGCGGTGGTCCAGAGGATACGCTACCGTTGCCCGTGACAGGCGCCTTATTGCTCAAACAGGCAGACCTATGTCAATGTAGTCTGCTTGAGCCTGAGGAGTTGAAGTTGAGCTAGATTTACCATTAGGGCAAAAAATTTCCCCATTTTCTCAACTTACACCAGTACAATAATAAAAATTAATTTCTGAAAATTATCAAACAATATCAAATTAAATTATTTAACTTTAATTTAAAAAAGATCATATAAAATATAAAAATATATAATATCCCAAAAATATAAAAATATTTCCTATAAAATTTAATAGAATCTAAAACTAATTTTACATTAAACAACCCACTGATGTTGGTCAGATTTTACATTTTTTTTTTTATTTTTACTACATTAAATTTGAAATTTATTTTTGCTGCACTCACCCTTTATTCTACATAAAGCAAGAGCCAGCGCACCACAGGTCTTGCTGGGACCTGTGATCCACCAAGCAAGATCAGTACCAGAGTTTTGTGAGGGTAATATTTATATATTTTATACTGTTATATGATTATATATATACTTAAATTGATCTTTGTTTTAGTCAATCCATAAGGGCAGGATGTATGTATAAGATCCTCAGCAGCAGTGTCGGACTGGGGGGGTCTGGGTCCCACAGAGGAATTGATCTTGGGGGGCCCACCCTACTGTACATGAAAATATTACCGGCCTCTCAGACATAAATGCGCCCATTTTACCACATAATACAGTGTGCAAAACAGAACCGTATTGTGTAGTACACAAAACGAAGGGAGTCACAGATCTGTCTATCTCACATCTCTGTTTGTCTCACACACATGTCAGTCTAGCATATCATAGACACATGGCTAAGTATCTCCATCCATATCCCCCTCCACCCACATACAATATCTCCCTTGGTCACGCACATCACCACCTTCTAAAATAAACACCAACAAGAAAGAAAGTCTAACTCCCATCAAAGGGTCAGGTGTTCCCTCACTTTTACAATCAGAAACAAGTGTACGCTGACACTATACTAACGGCGATATAACCTACAACACCACCATATAGAGACCACATAGAGGTCAGACACCAGCTCAGGTATAACCTACAACACCGCCATATACAGACCACATAGAGGTCAGACACCAGCTCAGGTATAACCCACAACACTGCCATATAGAGACCACATAGAGGTCAGACACCAGCCCAGGTATAACCCACAACACTGCCATATAGAGACCACATAGAGGTCAGACACCAGCCCAGGTATAACCCACAACACTGCCATATAGAGACCACATAGAGGTCAGACACCAGCTCAGGTATAACCCACAACACTGCTATATAGAGATCACATAGAGGTCAGACTCCAGCTCAGGTATAACCTACACCACCCTATATAGAGACCACACAGAGGTCTGACACCAGCTCAGGTCACATCACATTACCGTGACTACAGCACTGATCCAGTATAGAAGTAAAATAACCCCTGAAATCAGGGACTCACCGCAGATGTCAACTGATGAGTCGTTCTCTTCTTTCATGAGTCGTTCTTATTCCCTTATCTTCTCCATCTGTTCCACACCACCATGATGACTTGTCCCGGCCACAACTCATCACTGCAGAAATTACACACAAATATCTTACAATCCTCAATTTTCCAGCACCTCTTTACCAATTCCCACTTCTGTACAAACAACTAGAGATGGGCGAATTGATTATAACGAAATGGAATTCGTTCAGAACCGAAGTTTTCCTGAATTTCTAAACGAAGTCGAAGTTTGGGGTACTTTGGGTGAACGAAGTGTGCTTTTGATTGCTAAAATGGCTGCGAGCACATGGCGTTACATGGGGCAAAGCACTCTGCGAGGAAGAAGGGCATAGCCTGCATGACATGTGCAGAGATGAAGCCAATCAGAGACCGGCGAGATTCTGTGACGTCACCGCACTATATAAGTCCAGGCGCGACGCTGGGAGCTCATACCGCTCTCACTGTACTGATCAGGGAAGGTGCTGCCGCGGCTGATTGTTACTGAAGAACTGATTTTTATACAGCGATTTTTGTGGGGTGTCTCAGCTTGTCTCAGAGACTGCTTCTCTTAATGTTCTATTTCTGATTTTTTGGGGTATTGGATCTGAAGTCCAGTGTGCGTCCACTGCTGCATATACATTTTAATGCTATCTGCTCACAGCACATTGAATATCCAAGGGGGATCTAAGCCAGTTCCTGTTGTATTCATTTAAAGAAACAGCGTTTTTACAATACAAATACCACTTCATTTTTGGCTGCTCAATTCTTTTGCACAATTTACATCCAGGGGTTAATTAAGCGTCGTTTTTGTGCTGTGGTGACAAAAATAAACCGTCTTTTTCACCGCCAAAAATTACAATTTTCCTGTACCATAATTCTCAAGCTTAGTTTTATTACAATTTTTTTTCTTGTTGTGTAGCCTAGAAAACACGGAATTGTAACACGCTACAAAGCTAGTAGTTTGTGGCTGCTCAATTCTTTTGCGCAATTTACATCCAGGGGTTAATTAAGCGTTGTTCTGCTCTCTTGTTGTGTAGCGTAGAAAACACGCTACAAAGCTAGTAGTTTGTGGCTGCTCAATTCTTTTGCGCAAATTTACATCCAGGGGTTAATTAAGCGTCGTTTTTTGGGGCTTTTGTGACTCCAAAAACCCTCTTTTTTCAAACCCCCAAAAAATAAATTTCCTGTAGGGCCCAATTCACAAAACGAAGGGGTTTAAATTTCAATTTTTTTTCCTTGTTGTGTACGTAAAAAAAACAACGCTAAATTTTAAAACCCCCTAAACAAAAAGTAGTTTTTTTCTCTCAATTCTTTTGGGGGCAAATTTAACCTCCAGGGGTTTTAAATTTAAACCAATTTTTTTTTTGGGGCTGTGGAAATCCAAGAAAAACCCTCTTTTTTTTTCAAACCCCAAAAAAAACAAATTTTTCCTTTTAGCCCAATTCACAAGCGAAAGGTTTTTTTTTCAAATTTTTTCCCCCCGGTTGTTTTTACGAGAAAAAAACGCAATTTTTAACACCTACAAAGCTAGTAGTTTGTTGGGGGCTCAATTCTTTTTTCGCAAAATTTAAAATCCAGGGGTTAATTAACGTTGTTTTTTTGCTTGTGGTGACCCCCCAAAAAACCCCCTTTTTCCCCCCAAAAAAAAACAATTTTTCCCGTACCTAATTCACCAAAACGAAGGGTTTAAATTTCAATTTTTTCCTCTTGTTTTTGGGGGAAACGAAAAACACCCCAATTTTTAAACCTACAAAAAATAGTAGTTTGGGGGCTTTCCCCAATTCTTTGCGCCCCCTTAAAATCCAGGGGGTTTAAAAAAAACGTTGTTTTTTGCTGCCCGTGGTGACTTCCCCAAAAAAAACCCTTTTTTTTTTTTTTGTAAAATGTAAATTTTTTTTAAAGTTTTCCCTTTAAAACAAAAATAGTTGCATTTTTTTGGACAATGAACACATCGTATCAAATTTCATAGTATTCATAAAAAGGTTTACAAAACAGTTGGGGAGTTGAACAAATTTTCTTTAATAGCTTTAAGGGGGCTAACTATTTAACAAAATTTTATCCAATGGATCTAAATAGGCCCCTGTATTATCTAAAAACTGACAAAAAACACAAAAACAAAGACAAAGGGCTTCACAAAGAAAAGAGAGGGAAAGGGGGGAGGGCATATTCAAGAAAGCCTGTGGGAAAACAACCCGGAGGGCCATCAAACTTTAAAATGATAGGGGGCACCTATATCGTGTACTGGACATAGTGGCCCCAGCTTGTACCAGGTCAGATAAATTTATCCCCCGTCCCCATTCAACATGGCAGTTAAGTTATTCCCAAAAGGGCCCTTTTGTCCTTTTTTTTCGCTAAAAAACATCAATAAGCCGGGGGGTCTTTTTGTTTCCAAAACGAAAGATCAAAAACATTTTTGTTGCAAATGAAATTTTGTAGGATTATTTTTTGAAAAAGGGCTTTCCTAGGTCATTTGGGGAAAAAAGTTTAAAAAATGCATACCATTGGGGTCTAGGGATAAACTTTGGGTCCCAAGGGGATTTTTTGATAAAATTATTGACATCCTCCCTAGCTGTCTAAAGAAAAGTAAAACTCCCAAAGATATGGGGTACATGGGCTCCATGTGAAATTTTGAACCGCCAAAACGTATTTGGGTATCGTAGGGTTTAGTTTATTCAAGAAAATTTGGCGTGTGAACCAAAAAAATCACAATTTTTTAACTGTTTTCTTTGATAGGTTTCTGCACATTTAAAGATTGGTGGCCCCTGCGCCATACCAGTTTTCCCATTTCCCCCCCTTTAAAGCCCGCTTATTTCCCGGAAAATTTTCCCCTTTTGGCCCTATAGGGGTTTGATTGGGGGCCCCCTCTGGGGTGGAAATTTGAACCCGCAATGCATAATGGTCATATCAGAAACCCCCATTTTTAATTTTCACACTTCATAAATAATCGAATCTGGGGAGAAAACGACACCACTTTATGAGTCATAGGAGGATAGGAAAAAGGGTTTTTTGTAAAGAAAGTAGTAAAGGAAGATTCCGGGATTTCCAAAGTCCCAATTTTTTAAGCCTGGGAAAAATAGTAAAAGGGGTTTCGTGCCCTCGATCAACCCATGTCCGCAAATTTTAAATAAGTCCCCCCAACAAACCAAGGGTTTTAAAGGGGCCCGGCTGCCCATACCTCCTGTAAACATGGGTTAACAAAAAGTTGGGGCCAGGGGTGAGGCGGTTTGGGGGGAAATAAAGAAACCTCCTCATTCAATTTTTTCCCCCACTCTCTTTTTACCGCATTGGGCCAAATAATTTTAGTAAACAATAGTCAACCCCTGGGAAGTGGCCCAAAGCAGGGGAAATTGGGGGGGTATCGGTGCCCCCGCCCCTAGCTTTTTTTATCTCAAACCCCTTTTGGGAAATGGGTACATAGAGGACCAGGCCCCGGGGTCCTCCCGAAGCGCGCTGGGCCCCAAAAATATTTCACCAGGGCCCGGGAAACCCCCAACCCCCCCCCTCTCTCCCATGGCCCTAGTGCCTCCTTCCCTTTTCTGTGTCTTTTTTTTTCCATAAAATTTTTAATAAAGACGCTTGGACACCCCTTTCAAATCCTTTACGCAAACCGGGACAGGTTTTGAAAACCCCAAATAGGGAAGCAGCTTAAAGGGAGGGTAATTCATTTTTAAATTGGGACTATCCTTCCCAGGGGAAAAGAAGGGGGAATGACATCCCCTTTTTCAAAAAGTTTTTCCTTTATTTCAATATATTTGCTTTGGAAATTAGCTTTTATGGGGTGAAAGACGGAAAGGGGGGGTTAAAAACCTAAAAAACTGAGGCCACGGTTCCCCAAATTTTTGCAAAATTAGCCTGGGGATGAATAAAAATCCCCCTTTCAGGAATATTTTTAGACAGGGCTTCATTTTAGATTGTTTTTTTTTTTAATCCCATAAATTTGAAATCAAATTTTTATTGAGGCAAGGGAGGCAAAGGGCGTAAGTGGGGAAGGGAATAAACACAATCTCATCCGCAAATAATGATTTTTTTGAATTCCCACTTTTACGTGACCCCCCTGATGTTTACATCCCCCCACGAATGGCCCGGGGCGAAGGCTCGGCACAGGAGGAAAAAACACTAAGGGGGATTAAAGGGGCCCAAACCCCGTCTTGTTCCCCTTAAAAAATCTTTAAATTAAATTTGGGGCTTTGTGAAGGGGGCTTATATTTGCCGGGGGTAGAGTAGAGTTTCCCAAAAGCCGCAAGAAGGGGGGCCCATTTTTCCCTGGGGTTTTTTCAATTTTTGGGGCCTCAAAGGACCTTGAACCCCGGGGTCAAAAAGGCCTTTTTCTGCATCTAAACTTTGGTAATAAGCTGAATTACCAAACCAATTGACCCCATCAATTTGGCCAATCCCTTTTTGTATTGTCCCCCCCCTTGGGGATTCAGGCAAAACCCAAAATGGGCCTTGTGAAAAGGTTTTAACCATACTGCCCCCTCGGGTTTGGGCCCTATTTTTTTAATAATTTTGAGGGTCTGGGTTGTTTGTAGGCGATTGGGGTAGTTTGAAGCTTCCCCTGGGGTTTTTTTCAGTTTAGGAATTAGGGATAATGCGATGCAAGAAAGTGGCGGGGACGTCTCCCATTGAAATAAATTAAAAACACTTTCCCTGGTAAACCCCAAATTGGGGCCATAAAACCCTTTAAAATTTGAATGGTAAAAAAATCTGGGCCGGGGCTTTCCCCTTTGGGGATAATTTTTCTGAGCTGCCTCCTTCTCCTCCCGGGAATTTTGGGGGAATTTAAGGGGTTTTTACTTTCCCTGTTACAAAGGGCGGGAATTTACAGGGTGAAGCAGTTTTTTTTCTTTTGTTTCTTCCTCTTCACCAGCGGGGGGGTGGGCCGGTAATGATATAGCTTAAAAAAATATTCCCTAAAAAAACTTCCCAATTTGCGGGCTGGGCATACTTTTCTTGACCCCCTTCTTCTTTTTTAAACATATGGGGTTTCTCTGTCCCGGTCTTCCCCAAACTGCCCCCCCACAAGGTGTGCGTCTTATTGCCCCTTTTTGATATTTTCGCTTCAATAAAGAGCAAACTTTCAGTTTTGATCAGGGCCAGGCTTTTAGCTGTGGGTCTAACTATTTTTTTCTTAAATTTTCCCCTTTTCGGGCGGGAGCCAAGGGCCACTCCAAACAAAACTGGGGCTGGAGGAGGAAATCTACCTGTTTTTTTGTTCCTTTTTATTCTAGCGCCCATGGAAATGGGACCAACCCCCGGGAAAACCCGCCTTATGGCTCCCCTTTAAACTTTAAAAGGGGAAGGGGACAAGGGTTTTCATTAGTGGAATAATACTCTATAAGGTGTTGCCTTAATTCTTCTCTATTTTTTGGGGGTTTTAATAAGGCTTTTCCCTTTTAAACCCCCAGTGGCCCTTTTTCAAATCGGGTCAGTTTGCAGTTTTGAGCGGAAAAAGTGATTGGGGGGATGGTCTGAACCCTGTATAGGTTTTTTTAAACCCCCGTCCCCTCATTCGCCGTGGGGTTTGGAAAATTGCCAAAAAAATTTCTTTTCTCGAGTGAAAAAGGGGGCTGAAAAAAGGGATAGGTTTGGGGTCTCGATGGTGGGTTTTCCCTCCAAGGTCAAAAAAGGCATATTTTTCTAATTATTTTTTCCCAAACTCCCTGGAGACCCAGGGTGGGTGAGGGGCGGTTTGATTGAACCAGATTAAGCCTATCCGCGGGTTTCCCAGAAGGGGCCCAAAAAAAGTTTTCCCCCCCCCTAAACACCGTGGAAAAGGGGGGCGGTTTTTTGCTTCAAAAACTTTGTTGAGGGAAAAGAATTTTGAAAATTGGTTAGGTATATAAATAATTTCCAAAGTAAAAAGCTTTCCCCGATAAGTTTCCTCTAAAAAATTAAAGTACCAACCCTTTATCATCGGGTGACTGTGTGTTGGGCCCGAAAGGGGCCAAAATGTTTTCTAGCATATTGCTACTCCGGCCCCTTTTTTTCCGGATTGGGAGGGGGTATAGCTAGGGTAAAAAGCCCCAAAAAAATTTAAATTCCCTTTTTTATTGAAGTATTTTTTGCAAGAAGACCCATTTTCTGCCTTCAATTTTTTAATTTCCCCCACAATTAGTCTTTTTTTTGCTTTAAGTTTAAAGGGCCCTTTTTCGTTTAAATTTCACTAAGGGTTTGCCCTTATTTTTTTAAAAAAGATGTGAATTTTAGGGGGGGCCCTCAAGGTTTTTTTCACGAAAAACAATATTTATTTGAAAAGGAAAACAATTTGGGGGAAAAGGGCAAAAACACAAAAACCAAATGTATCGGGGGAAATCCTACTACCCCGGGCTTCAAAAAGTAATCCCCTAGGGGGGAATCCCTTGGGGGGAAAGGAGAACGAAATAACCTCAAATACAAATTTCTCAACAAGAAAGGAAGGGGGGAGCCCCCCAAAAAAAAAACCACCACCTGGGCCTGTTTAACCCAAACCAGAACAATAAGGTAAGCCCGTAGGGGCGTGTGGTTTTTGTAGCCCCTGTGGGGGGAAGGCAGGGAACCCCCAGAAAACCGCAGGGGCCCTCCCTTTTTTAACTCAAGAAACCTGAAAACCCCAAAATCAACCCCAGGCCCCGGAAAGGGCGTATCTGGAGAGAGCATCAGTCCCCCCTTTCCCCAAACCGCGACCCCGGGGCAAGGGCATTTAAGGGGACCAAAAATTTATCCAGAACCCGGCTTTGCAAATTTGGATTGAAACATAGCCCTTTATTAGTCAAAAACCCTGTTATTAAACCTCATAACTAATGAACTGCAGTCACAAGCAGTAAATATACTCAAATGGGCTGTAAGGGGGGCCCCCGGGGGTGACAGCCCCCCCTGTTTTTTTTCTTGGTCGCCTTTTTTTTGCTGGGGGTCCCGGTTGCCAGGTCAGGGGGGGGGAGGGGGGGGAGGGGGGGTTTTGTGTTCCCATCTGGGAGCCCGGGATTGGAATGTTCAATTTAAACGAATTGCTCCAAGTCTCCATGTCCCTTCAGCAAACCCGATTTGCCCTTTTGTGGGCTATAGGACGAAGGAAACCCCCATTTTTTGGAAATTTTTCCACAAGTTTAGCCTCCGCAGGGTTTTAGGCAACGTCTCTTGTGTAAAGTCATCCATGAGAGGTCTGGGAAAAGTTGGATTTTGGCCCCCTCATACTCAATGGATCATAAGACACGGCTTTAGCTTATCTTCTTTTTATTAAAAAAATCTTAAGCAAAATTAAACCCCCTCGGCTGACCAGCATTAGATTTGGGTTTCAGGGCTCGGTGTGCTCTTTCTAATTTTATGCGGTGAGATGAGGGTTCCCCCGTAGGGAATTAAAGACATTTTTAAATGGCCGAACTTCGACCTTTTGATCCGGTAAATTCACCCGTATTTTTTTTTACGGCGCCCTCTATTGTTAAGCCCTTAGGTGAGTGCGTGTTTTTAGTGCTGATCCCTGAGCGGTTACTTGAATTGAAAATCGTGACATATACTGGGTTTGTCAGGGACCCGTGGGCTCATTTTCAATAGAAGCAAAGCGGCGATCTCCGTCTGCATGTTCCTTGACCCCGTACCAAACTTTTGAAGTCTGCTTGGGGTTTGGGGTCAGGGGCCCTTTCCATTCTTCCATCTGTGAAGGTGCTATGGGGGGGGGTTACAGCACCCCCACCCAATGTTGGAGGAGGGGGGACCCTGGTGGCCCGGGGGATTTTCTGGATAGTGTTGGGTTAAAAGCATTGTCCCTGTCTTAGAACTCGAGCGGGGCGGGAGCTTGGGCCCAAAGGTTTTCTTTGGTGTTTTCGTTTTTTTGGGGGTTTTGTACGGCTGAGGCGGCATAGAAGTACAGGCTGTGTCTGGCGCTGCATGAGGTTGTAAAGTCTGTAGTGATAGGCTTTGACTTCCCTCAGTGAGAGCCTTGTTGTGGGGTGTTATCTGGGGGGTTTAAAAAGTGGCGGCAGACCCCAGATTTTTTTGGGGGGTTTTGGGGAATTGGGGATGTGTGCAGGTGATTGGGGGCCCCGGGGGTCTCTAAAGTAGCGTTTGGTGTACAGGTAAACCCGTCCAGGTGCGGGAACGGCTTCTGGAGCAAGCAATCCCCTTGTTTTTGCCCGGGTAAATGTTGCAGCTGAGGCCCTGTGGGTGCTTTAAAATGGCCCCCGATGTCACCCTTTGGGGGTGAATAATGGCGGGAACCTCTGCCCCAGTGACCTGGGTTGGCAAGTTGTTTTTAAAAGTGGCAAAGGGGGGATCCCCAAAAAGGCCCTTTTAAAAAAAGCGGTTTCTTCACACAGAGTCGAGGGGCAGATGTGATGGCTCCCAATACCAATAAACTGTCCCCTTTTTTTTAATCCTATAGTCCCTTCTGGTGTAGGGTAATGAGCTAGCGGGATCTCTGCTGCTTGCAGATATACCGGGACCGTTTTGGGAGGCTGGACAGTTATCCCCTTTAGTAGTATACTCACTTCGCGGATGCAGTGCCACAGGGCTGCCGATATCCTGTCTCAGGCAGCGCGGGGTTGAAGGTTCCCTCTCGACTCTGTGCCGCCGTTGAGGATGGTCGGGGCGGCGATCGTCAGGGTCCGGTGTTCTTCCGGGAATTATAAGCAGGCGGCAGGTGAATCGCTTAGCTGCAGTTTCGTCTCTCCCGCCGAATTCGGCCGGTCGCGGGTCTTGCCGCAAGGGTGGCTGCGGGCCTGGGAGTATTCGCTGTCCCGTCCGGAGCTGTCACAGGTGCTTTGGTCGGTGCCCTCTGGCTCCTGGGTGCTATGGCAGGATAAATTTCGGTGATGTGCCGGGTTCTGGGCTGTGCAGCCCCGTGTTTTAGCGAGGGTTTCACGGAGCAGCTCTCCTAAGCGACCATCTTCCTCAGCGTCCGGCCACGCCCCCCGCAACCGTCTTTTTCACCGCCAAAAATTACAATTTTCCTGTACCATAATTCACAAGCAAGGGTTAATTACAATTTTTTCTCTTGTTGTGTAGCATAGAAAACACGCAATTGTAACACGCTACAAAGCTAGTAGTTTGTGGCTGCTCAATTATTTTGCGCAATTTACATCCAGGGGTTAATTAAGTGATGTTCTGCTGCTGTGGTGACTCCAAGAAACAGTCTTTTTCACCGCCAAAAAAATAAAATTTTCCTGTACCATAATTAACAAGCAAAGGTTAATTAAAATTTTTTCTATTTTTGTGTAGCGTAGAAAACACTAAATTGTAACACGCTACAAAGCTCATAGTTGGTGGCTGCTCAATTATTTTGCGCAATTTACATCCAGGGGTTAATTAAGCGTCGTTCTGCAGTTGTACTCAGTAAAAGAAACTTTGTTTTTCACTGCCACAGAAGAAATTCTGTAGCATAATTCATATCCGAAGGTTAATTAGCCTGTTTGTGCTTTTATATTCAGTAAAATACACAGAGTTTTTAAACGGCACATCCAAGTCAATCTTCCCGGCCCATTGGTGGAGCGCACTGTATATCCAAGGGTTACCCAACCTTCTTAGTGGGTTCATTGTGCCACTCTGTGGCCTACTCCTGTTTTTGCCACCTCCAGAATATCATTGTGCCACTGTCTGACCTCATGCTGCTGTGGCTGCCGCCGTCACCTCCACACTCTGTCACTGATGTTGCCACCTGAGCCCTCAGCTTGTTTTTTTCCAGCTGTCGCTGCCATGACTTTATCAGGCTACATTCCCCCTTCAGTTTTTTGGTCAGTTTTCCCCTCTTAAGTCCCCAGGGAATTTTATAGTGAAGCGATTTCTAAGAGGGGCGGCAGTCATGTGCGTGTCATACAAAAACACAACATTGTATGAAGACCAAACCAAGTCCCTCGCATATTTAAGCATGGCACAACGTTCTACAGCATCCTGCAGGCTTTTGGGGCACCCTGGAAATAGCTGTTTTTTAACGTGATTCGTCCCGAAGTAATCGGAACGAATTATTTTTTTGCCGAGAAATTCGAAGTGAACAAACCGAATTTCGGGAAATTCGCCCATCTCTACAAACAACCCAGGGGTGGGAGAGCGGGGACAAGCCATAACTTAGAGGCCTAGTATCCTAAGGGTTGAGGGTGGGAAAAAGGACAAACCCCCTGGAGATAATGCAGGATATACAGCAGTTAGGGACTCCCTTTAGGTAGTATACAGGCAGTTAGGGCTTCCCTTGCAGTAGTATACGGGCAGTTAGGGGCCTTCTTTAGCTAGTGTGCAGGAAGTCAAGCCCCCCCCCCTTTAGCTAGTGTGCAGGAAGTCGGGGCCCCCCTTTAGCTAGTGTGCAGGAAGTCAGGGCCCCCCCTTCAGTTTGTAGGTAGTCGGGGCCCCCTTTAAGGTAGTCGGGGCCCCAAGTCAGGTAGTCGGGGCCCCCATAAAGTAGTCAGGGCCCCCTTAAAGTAGTCAGGGCCCCCTCTGGTAGTCAGGGCCCCCTTTAGGTAGCCAGGGCCCCCTTAAGTAGCCAGGGCCCCCTTAAGTAGCCAGGGCACCCCTTTAAGGTAGCCAGGGCCCCCCTTAAAGTAGCCAGGGCCCCCTTAAAGTAGCCAGGGCCCCCTTAAAGTAGCCAGGGCCCACTTTAGGTAGCAAGGGCCCACTTTAGGTAGCAAGGGCCCTCTCTGGTAGTCAGGGCCCTCTCTGGTAGTCAGGGCCCCCTTTAGGTAGTCAGGGCCCCCTTTAGGAAGTCAGGGCCCCCTTAAGATGTCAGGGCCCCCTTAAGTTGTCAGGGCCCACTTTAGGTAGCCAGGGGCCCCCCTTTAGGTAGCCAGGCCCCCTTTAGGTAGCCAGTGACCCCCTTTAGGTAGCCAGTGGCCCCTCTGGTAGCCAGGGGCCCCCTTTAGGTAGTCAGGGCCCCCCTTTAGTTAGCCAGGGGCCCCACTGGTAGCCAGGGCCACCCGAAGTAGCCAGGGCCCCCTAAGTAGCCAGGGGACCCACTGGCAGCCAGGGCCCTCATTTAGGTAGCAAGGGCCCTCTTAAGTAGCCAGGGGTCCCTTTAGTAGCCAGGGCCCCCTCTGGTAGCCAGGGCCCCCCTTTAGGTAGTCAGGGCCTTCTTAAGTAGCCAGGGGCCCCACTGGTAGCCAGGGCCCCCTCTAGTAGTCAGGGTACCCCCTTTAGGGTGCTTTCACATGGTGCATTTTTGATGTGTTTTTTGTGCAACAATGTAGATCATTAATTGTTGTACCTTCCTGTACAAAAAAACGCCTCAAAAACGCACCGTGTGAAAGCACCCTTAGGTAGCCAGGGGCCCCTCTGGTAGTCAGGGCCCCATTAGGTAGTTAAAAAAATAAACAAACATCCACTTGCCTCGCTCCCGCTCCTGGCCGCTCCCGCCGGCCTCTAGTGCCGCCCTGCATAGGCGGCGCGGTGATGTGATGTCACCGCGCCGCCTACGTCACTAGTAGGGGCTGGCGCCTTCAGCCTGCCGGGGAGATCAGCGGAGCTCAGCGCTAGTGGCGCTGTGCTCCGCTGACACCGCGCAGCCCCGGGAGTCGGGGACATTAGTCCCCAACTCCCGAGTCGGTCTCTGGACGCCCGGGACACAGGGCCCGGCGTCCAGTGACCGGAAAGCGCGGCCGGGCCCGGGGGGCAACAGCAAATGCCTCCCCTGGCCCACAGCGGCTCGGGGGGGCCCTCCGGGGGATTCACCGGTCTCCCGGCGGCCCAGTCCGAGCCTGCTCAGCAGAAAAAAATTAAGTTGAGGACACCTTTCTTACTGAGACTCTGTGGGGTGAGTTGATTAACACCACATGTGTTTGACTGAATAGGCCATTCATCCATTCATTGAAATTTTACTCCTTGAAGAAGGTTCTTTGTTTCAGTAAGGAAACACCCACAGGTGGGCTCCATATGGAAATGTTAACTTTAAACCAACGTATAGGAACTAGATAGTCTTTTTTTTTTTTTTTTTTTTTTTAACGTAAAAATGGATTGGCTAATGTATTCTTGCTGAAGAAGGAGGGAATAGGTTATAAACGTTTAGACCCTACTTTGGCAAGGGGAGAGATATGTGTTTTACAGGCTACTGGCTGTAACTGTGTCTCTTCCAATGCTTGTACTGAATAAAACCTGGATATTTTTAACTTCAATTGATTTTTAATTTGAAAACCCGATCAACATCTGAAATGCTTTATTAAGCTACAACAAAATGGCACCCGAACAGGGACCAGAGATTAAGAACGGATTCTGGAGTTGGGACACACAAGAAATGGTCAATACTTGAACAACAGAATATACAACGGCCACAAGGTAAGATGATTTTTGTCTTACAATATGAATTCTGTCTCTCCAAGTATTGCCTGTTTGTCCTGGCTTTTCCGGAATTAACAATAGTAAGTCTGGTCCAAGAACCTTGATAAATATATGAGAATATGTCATTGTCCTATATTCATGTATATGTATTGGCTGGGTACCTTTTGTGTGGAGTGAATGGTCTGAGTTTGTGTTAGCTTAGCTTTGATGGTGAAACACTGTCCTGAGCTGGCTTCAGAGCAAAGGAAATTCCGGAGGGAGAAGGAGTGAATGTCTGCAGGAATGAGTAGGTTAAAACAGATACTGCAGCACAATGATTTTGGATTGGTATATAGGTGTGTACTGCTCTTTATATTAAATATAATGGCTATAGTAGAGAACAGTGGTATTGTTTCAGCTGTACTCTGACTGAACCAGAAAGATATTATTATTATTATTATTATTTTATCCCAGGTAGGAGTCGTCAAGAGGGTTTTTTTGTTTGTTAGTAACCAGAGTGGACTAGATTTTTGTGTCTAGCAGAGGTAGGAAGCTAAGGGGTGGCGTGACGACACCATAGAATATAGCTATTTAGCTCTTAGGGTTTCAAATGCTTTGTATGCTAGACCTAGTAAGCGGGCTGAGCTATGTTGGCAATGCGTCATGTGATACTCATTGGGCAGTGAAACATTATTGCAAAATGAAGATTGCAATAGCCATAGTGGAAGAAAGCAGGAAAATAGGCAGTTAGGAACAGTTGGAAAATTGTATTGTTTAAAGTTGGACGTTTGAAAGTAGCAAAATGATGCAAAGTCTTCATATAAGTGAAAGGTTTTAGTTGTCACCTGTATAAAATGGGTTTGGTGATGGTACAATGGCATGTGAGTTAAGTATTTAGTGTAGTACTTGATAAAATGGTAAAAAAAAACTCCTTATTTCCCTCCCTTGCTGTGACCAGTAGTTCCACAGCAGCAGTGGTTGTGATTCCAGAAGGGAGGGAAGGGGGGGGGGCAGGGGTGAAGCTCCATTGTGTGCTTTCTGTGTGTTTTTTTTTTCTTACTCATGACTACTGCACTTATCTTTGTTGGGCATAGATGAATATTTAGTTTGTGTGTAATTGATATGTTTTGTCTTTACAGGTAAAAGTTCTGCAGATGGTGTTTGGTATATACAAGATATATTCATGTATGCTTGGAGTTTTGTTGTAAATATAGAATATAAGTTATATCTGGTGTATGATTTAAATGGATATCCTCTTAAATTTGGTTTAAGTTAAAAATAAGTCCACATGGCAGATTAAAGAGCTAATTTAATATAAGCAAATAAATTGGGTATTGTGCACAAAGTTTTCAAATTTTGAAATATTTCTATGTTTTATATTGCCAGGAATGTCACTTATTGGGGCAGATTTATCAAGGCAGTTGTGCCAGAATTCTGGCTCAATTTGCGCCAAAAACAAGCTTTTTGCCACATTTACTATGTGTTTTAGACAGTTTCAGACCCTTCTGCGCCGCGTCCGACAAATGGGGTGTGGCTTGGTAAAAGGGGCGTGGTTTACATGCGACAAGAAATGCGCCAGGATGTGCGTCCAAATTCTGGCGTAAAAGTAAACCAACTTAAAGATGGTGCAAACTACGACTAGACAGTTCTAACCTGCACCAGATTTATCAATACTATGATGCATTTGGCGCATTTTAAGACTGTCTAGTCTAAGTTTACACTGTCTAAAAGTAAGACACTTTTGATAAATCTGCCCCATTGTCTTTTTCCCAAATGTTTCTTTTAGGTGGAGAAGAGCAGCTTAATTATTAACCTTGTGTTCTCTTGTAGGAATGAAGAGATGATTTTTTATTAATTTTTTTATTATAATGATTTGAAGTAAAAGACACTAAAGTTTAGGGAACATTCTGATTTTAATAATTGCCATTGTTTCGATTTTTTTATTTGTTTTATTCTTTTCCTTTCTTCATTTTGTTTAGCCTGAAGTTTATTGTGTTATATGTGTGAAAATGTATGAAAGATCCTTGGTGTCTTTGTTAGTTTTATGTTAGTTTGATGTTCTTTGTTTGTCTGGCTAACTCTTTGCTTGTCTGTCCTGTTATATGTAAAACCTTCTAGTCCTAAATGGTGTGTGCAGTTGGTGAGCTTTTTACAAATGATGGTAAGCAGAGAGGTACATGCTGCGCCAGACTCTGGGGGCGGGCCAGGGAAAGAGCCATTGTTAGGCTATGTCTACACTGCACAGAAAAACATCCCTTTTTTCAGCGTTTTTCGTTTTCTAAAAACGCTGGAAAAATGACTGTAAAGAGCTCCCATAGGCTTCTAATGTAAAAACGTCCTGCTGTCTACTCTGAGCTTCTTTTTTCTACTGTTTTTTTTTTTTACTGGTCATATTTTGCAACATGCTCTAAAAAACGCCAGAGCTTGGCAGAAAACTTACTACAGGAGTCTATGTAAAGCGCTGGATGTCTTTTGGCGCGTTTTTTGCCGCGTTTTCCCTGCGTTTTTTGCCGAGATTTTTCAATGAAAACCCTCCCAGGAGACCTATAGTGGGTGTAACAAAGGTTATACCTGATCAAATCTGCATACAAGTGTCTAATGTGTCCTTTTTTTTAGCTTTTGTAATAAAATGATCATGCTTTGGCCGCTAACTATTTTTGCGCAATTCATAAGTTTTTTGCGGATTTTGGTGCTAAAATCCTTTTCTTAACTTTATTAGCGCCAAAATATGTTATCTCGCTTCTGACACCAAAAATAAGTTTTTTAAGGATTTTGGCGCAAAAATCCGTTTTTTTTTTTTACAGATTTTGATGCTAAAATCCCTTTCTTAACTTTATTAGCGCCAAAATATGTTAAGAAAAGGATTTTAGCATCAAAATCTGTAAAAAACAAAACAAAACTGATTCTTGCACCAAAATCCGTATAAAAACCTATTTTTGGCGTCAGAAGCGAGATAACTCTATTAGCGCCAAAATATGTTATCTCGCTTCTGATGCCAAAAATACGTATTTTTTATGGATTTTGGCCCAAGAATCCTTTTTTTACAGATTTTGGCGCTTATAAAGTTATCTCACTTCTGACGCAAAAAATATGTTTTTACGGATTTTGGCAATAAAATAATTTTCTCAACATATTTTGGCGCTAATAAAGTTATCTCACTTCTGACGCTAAAAATACGTTTTTTACGGAAATTTCTTACGCTTAAAAAACGTATTTTTGGCGACAAACGCAAAATAACTTTATTAGCGCCAAAATCCGTAAAAATTCAGGTCTTAGCACCAAAATCCGTAAAAAAAACCATTTTTGGCGACAAAAGCGAGATAGCTTTATTAGCGCCAAAATCCATAAAAATGCAGATCTTAGCAGTCAAATCCGTTAAAAAAAAAAAAAAAAAAAAACGTATTTTTGGCGACAAACGCAAGATAACTTTATTAGCGCTAAAATCCGTAAAACGACTACAAGATGACATATAAATGCAAAGAGATGCTTTATTTACCCTTTTGTAGGGCAGAGTTACATCCAATGGCTTAATTTATGTATACATTAAAAAACAGGCTTAAAGACCAGCAAAAAACGCTTGTAAAAAACGCGCCAAAAAGGCCGTTTTTTCAGCTGCTTTTGACAGGCAGTGGACACAAAACTCAGTTTCATGAACGTTTTTTAGTAATTCGTTTTCCGGTCGTTTTTTTTGGTCCACTGCAGTGTAGACATAGCCTAAATCTTCCAGAAACAGGCTCCAGTTTGTGAGCGGTCATCTTTTTGTGACACTATTGACGGTATTTTCAATGAAGTTAAATATCCTTCCCCCATTTTTTTTCATATTTAGAATGTTTATAATCTTTAAGTATAAGGGTTTTTCCTGAACGCTTTTTTTTTTTTTTTTTAAACTTATTTTATTGAGTTTTTCACAAAATAGACATTACCGTACAATTAAAGATGAAATGGGTGTGAAAAGGAAACACATTATTCACTTATGCGGTGTAAGTCAATATAGAAGACACAACATCGCAAGAAATCATGGTTTCATCAGTTGGTAGCCTGGTATCACTTAATAAAGGGTCTATTGACGGAGACCAGGTTCAGGCTTCCCATAAAATTACTGTCAGGATGAGAGGTCAACTATTGGTAAAGTACTTAAATGTGAATGCTGTCACAAACAAAGACATTTTTTGCGAATAAACTAAACATAAAAGATCTCTATTAAAATAACAATAAAACAACCAACCCAGACTAGATTAAACATTGCTAGAGGAGTCCTGCTCTATCCATTGTATATAAAGAGGTCTCAAGCATGAGACAACCATTGCACCAAGCAGAGCCAAATCCGAGATGCCAAGAGGCGCTAGTTACCCTCCGGGGGGGAGGAAGGGGCGTGTGGAGGCGTTCCTCTTCCCGTATCAGATAACCTGTGGATCCCCAGATTGTCCACGAGAGCTTCCCTCAGGTACCAGTCCGTGTGACAGAAAGTTATCAATTGGGTTATCTCTAGGTGCGAGTAGTGGGAGATAATAAAGGTTTTCCATTTTCTGAAAAAAACTTTAGTTCGAAGCTCTTTGTTTCTCTTGGTTTCTAACTTATCCGCTGTTAAGTATTTTTTTATATTCTCTATTATTAAGGACAGGGGCAGCATGTGGGGCTTCAGCCAATGCAGGAGAATGCAACGCTTAGCTACCAGGATTGCAATGTGTATCGTACTTTCAATCTCCCTCTGAGAGGTAGTTTGTCAAATCTGTTAGGAGCACTTTCCTTAGATATATCCCGGAGTCTGGACCTACAAAAGGAGAGGATCTGCAAGGCCGGAAAGACATGCGCTGGGGATAAAGAGAACTTCTCTCTCAGCTCGGATGGAGTATACCATCGTTTTTCTTCTGTGTGCATCAGCTGCCAGGCATGACAGATCCCCTTATTCCTCCATAGACCAAACATGGGGTTGTCCCGACCCGGAGGGAATTCCGGGTGGTCCCATAAGGGCATTCCCCTCAAGAGAGAGAAAGGGAGGCGCAACGATTTACGAATTTGTTTCCATGTCGCCACTGTATCACGCAGGAGGGTGGAAGATCTAAGTCGTAGTGGGATGGAGGAGATTTTTGCATGTAGAAGGGCATGGGGGTGCCATGGGTACATCAGCTCCCTCTCCAATTCAAAATTAGAGAATCGATTCGTCTCTCTGATGCAATACATGCCGGGAGAATGAAGCCAAATTGTAAAATCTTATATTAGGGAGGTTCAATCCACCTGCTTCGACTGGCAGCATTAGTTTCTGCAGCACAATACGCGGCCTTCTCCTCGCCCAAATGAAGCGAGAGAAGGACGCGTATATCCTTCTGACATCTGAGTGTTTCAACAACAGAGTCTGGAGGGGGTAAAGTAGTTTGGAGAAACATACCATCTTAATTGCATGACATCTACCTGACAGGGACAGGGGAAGACCCTGCCATTTGTGCAATTTTTATATGATTTGCGCAATCAGGGGAGGATAATTCAAATTATATTAAGTTTCGGGGGTTCTCCCGATCTTAATACCCAGGTGAGTGATGGATTTATCGGCAGGGTTTAAATGTAGGCCGAGATCGTCCCAAGTGTGCCTTGGAAGGGGAGAGCGGAGTTCTAATATTTCACTCTTTGAAGGGTTAGCTCTATACCCCAAAAAGGATCCGAACCTTTCCAGGAACGAAAACACCCGTGGCAGATGCTCAATTGGGTTGGCTAGAAACAAAAGTAGGTCATCCGCATACAAGGCCAATTTGACCGGGACCCTTCCTACCTTGATCCCTTCAAAAAGCTCAGATACTTCCAGATAGCACGCAAGAGGTTCCAATGCAATATCAAAGAGGAGAGGGGAAAGGGGACATCCCTGTCGCGTGCCTTTAAACAAGGTGAAGGCGCGGATCAAAAAACCTGGAGTATGTACCTGCGCTGTGGGGCACGAGTAGAGCGCAGAAAGAAAGGTTCTAAAGTGGCCCCTAAAACCCATCCGGTCCAAGACCATCCAGAGCCATCCCCACCGGACATTATCAAATGCTTTTTCGGCATCTATAGCAACCAGAACAGGATGTCCGGATGGGGATGGCTCATTTTTAACACTCTCCAACACCGCCAGCACTTTTCTGATGTTACCCACGGAGGCCCGACCTTTAATAAAACCTTTCTGAGAAGCTCCAATAAGGGAAGGCATGAAAGCCGCCATTCTATCCGCCATTATCTTTGAGAGAAGCTTCTGATCCACATCTATCAGTGAGATCGGCCTGTATGAGGCCGGGAAAAGGGGGTCCTTTCCCTTTTTTGGTATAACTTTGATATACGCGTTCCTGGACTCCGGTCTAATATAGCCAGTCCTCAGAATTTCATTAAAGTAGTCTTGTAAAATTGGGGTGAGAGGGTCCACCAGGGCCTTAAAAAATTCACCTGTAAAACCATCTGGTCCAGGGGCCTTGTTGGACACCAGACCCTTTATAGCAGATTGAATTTCTGGGGCAGAGATGTCAGCGTTGAGACTCTCAAGCTGATCAGGAGTAAGCCTAGGGATAGACAGGGAGTCCAGGAACTGTTTCTCGTCCTCGTTCATCCCGGGGTCAGATTCAGCGGAGTAAAGCTGCTCATAAAAAACCTTAAGTGAATTGTTGATCCAATAAGGATCTGAGGTGGGTTGACCTGAGGGTGTTCGAAGGGACACAATGGGAGAGGGCTGATAGGTACCCTTGAGAAGCCTAGAAAGGACTCTCCCTGCTTTATTTCCATATCTGAATAAAGTGGAGGTTAAATAGGAACGTTTAACCTCTTCTGCACGATCCAGCCATATTTCAAAGTCACGCCTAGCGGACTCCCATTCCCGTCTAGAGGTGATCGATCCCAACTGGAGAAATGATCTATAAACGGATTTTACTTTTTCAGGCGCTTCCCTGTAATTCCTCTCCACTTTGCGTCTATATGAGGTTGTGTAGGCTATGATGCGGCCACGGAGGACGGATTTGGTGGTGGCCCAATACAGTGAAACATTCGTTGAGTGTTCTGCATTGGCTTTCGAAAATTCAAGCCACCGACCGCGTACTAGGTCAGCGAATGCTTCTGTTTTCAGCAAATAAGAAGGGAAGCGCCAGATGAAATCGGAGCCTTTAGGGTAGGTATCAGCAATTTCCAGCACGACTGGAGAATGGTCCAAGATTACGATATCCCGAATGTCCGCGAATATAATCCGCCTACTGAGATCTTGAGAGGTAAATATGTAATCCAGTCTGGACAACGACTGATGTGAATGAGAGAAAAATGAAAATTCCTTACTATCTGGGTGGAGATCCCTCCAGCAATCTCGGAGATCGGTCCCATCTAGGAAAGATCTAAGAGTCTGGCTGCCTGGTTTGCGGAGATCAGAGGTCCGCTGTGACCCCTCTGGGGTCCTCTTACGATCAAGTGTGTCATCTACAACTAGGTTCATGTCTCCTCCCACCACTCTAAATGCATTAGTGTCTGCCTGTACTTTTGTGGCCAGATTGAGAAAGAAGGGAGAATTTTGCGCATTGGGCCCGTAAACATTATACAGGCTAATATGTGAACTATTGCAGTTGATAACTAGGTGTGATAGTCTGCCCTCATCATCGGAGTCATGGGAGATCAGAGTGAAAGGGAAGTTTTTATGAATGAGCGTTAATACTCCCGCCTTACCTCCCACTGCCGGGGAACCATACACATGTCCCACCCATAACTTTTCCATACGGAAGAAGTCCTCCTGCCTCAGGTGAGTCTCCTGCAGGAAGACAATGTCTGGGCAGAGTTTTATGAGATAACGGATAATTTTAACTCGCTTGTTAGGAGAACGAAGCCCTTTAGTGTTCCAGGAGAGAACTCTCATGGAGGGTGATAGAGATACACTACTTGGTGGGAGATATCCCAGGTATGGAAATCCCACCAATGAAAGTTAGCAAACGGGCTTCCTCATGGACGAGCAGGACTCCAATAGCGTACAACTACAAAATATACAATAATCAAACCATAAGAAGTGAAGCAAAATCACGCAGAGAGATAGCATGTCATTTGTACTAACACTCCTTTTGCGCCGTGAGACTTCACTTTTTTCTGGCGGGCGGTTGTGCCCAAAAACGGGGGCTTTAGGCATTATATCACTTCCAATCCCAATCCCGCACCAGAGAAAAGGGAAAATATCTATATCCCCCAAAAAAAAACTGTTGGCACAATAATATAAAAAATTGTAACTGTAACTTTAACTACGAGGGGACAGAATTATAAATCATGAGGTAAGTGCATAGAGTGTATTCCCAGAATGGGAAGCAGCCCATTAATCCCCACAATAGTAACACTGTTCTTGATGCAGGCGAAACAGCCTGCATCAAGAACACTGTGCAAGAGTCCAGAGTCAATCTTAACGTCATATGTTTCAAAAAAGAGTCCCCGGAGAGTCAAGGAGAAAAGAAAAGAAAAAGGGGGGGTAGGGGATAAAGGAAGGGAATCGGAGGGAGGGCTCGAAGGTCTGTAAGCCCAAATTACTCATGACCCTCTGGGTAAAGATCCGCCAGTGGAAAAAGTCCTGGGAAGGTTTCATGGTGGGTGACGTTCCAGCGAGTCCGACCTTCGGTGGTTTTCTGGGGGCTCCTTGTCTTTGACCGCAGCAGGAGACATTGGTGAGGCAGGGGAACTTGCAGGTGAACGCCGACTCGGAGAGGCCTTGCCAGATGATGATGGTAGGTTTGGTCAACTCGGGCCCAAGAGTTCTTTTAATGCGTCTTCCGCTTCTGCGGGTGAGTAGAACGACCTGGGGCCCACCTTCGGGAGATACACCTTCAGGATGGCCGGGTAAATTAGTTGGAAGCGGATTTCTTGGTGGTAAAGGGAGGTGCAGAGTTTACTGAATGCCCATCTGCGCTTGGAAAGTTCCATAGAGAAATCTTCGAAGAGAAACACTTTGTGCCCCTGGATAAGAAGAGCAGAATTGAGCTTTCTATATGCCCGAAGTAGGTCTTGTTTGTCATTGTAGTCCAAATACTTTGCAATGATGGTACGGGGCCTCTTTTTCTGACGGTCCTGAGTGACCTCTTTGGTTGCAGTATCCGGGCCTATACGGTGCTCTCTCTCCACCCTGCAGCTCCGGGTTAGGCAAAGTGCTTGAGGGATTTCAGATTGGAAAAGGTCTTGTAACTCCACCTGTTTAACCGCCTCCGGGAGACCGACCAGTCGCAGATTACTCCTTCTGGAGCAATTTTCGAGGTCTTCCAGTCTCTCATAGAGAATAAAGTGAGATTTTTCAGCAAGCGACAACTTATTTTGGAGGGAGTCATTGTCTGTCTTGAGCTGCTGTACCCGATTTTCGAGTTCCTCTATGTGGGCCCCTTGCGCCTTCAGGTCCTGATGTATCTTATTCAGGGAGGCTTGCAGAGTACTTTCTAGTGTGTCTTGGAGGTCAGGGGCAATATTCCTAGCTACCTCCAGTGCCAGGGCTTTGTAGTCTATTGTAGGACAAGTCGACCCACCGGTGGCCGGCAGGGAAAGTGTGTCCCAATGGTCTGTAGGTGTCTCGTTGCTGTCTGGAGTTTGCGGGCGGCGGGCCGCCATTTTAGATTCACCACGCGGCAGAGAGGGCGGATCTTTATGGCCGCTGCGGAGGAGATATCTCTCCATAAACTTGCAGGCCAGAGCTGACAGTCAGTCCCCCTCAATTGTCCGGGGGCCGAAGTGCGCCGACAGAGTGACTGAGGGCCGGTGGCAGGGAGTGGCGCGGTGCTGCGGCTGCCGAGTGGACTCACCACGTGGCGCGCGTGCGGCAGAGAAAGCTGGCTGCTATGACCGCTGCAAGGGAGGCGACTCTCCAGGGACATGCCGGCAGATGTCCCGTGCTGTCCCCCTCGATTTTCGGGAGCTGGTCAGCACCGACAGAGCGGCTAGAAGCGGGTATTGGTGCGGGGTTACGGGGAGCTCTCATCGCTCACATCCGCATGCCAGCGCCGGAACCGGAAGTCTCCCTTCCTGAACGCTTTTGAGAATAGCAGGTTACTGCAGAGAGAGGGTTCAGTTAGCTTCCTTTTTCTTATGTATTTTCTGTAGGATGTATTGCAGAATGGTTTAACACTTAGCCTGAGATGATTTCTACTTTCTTAAACTAACCAACACAATATACAGCAGTTCTGTCCTCAGTGCTGTAAAAATGGATATCACCTGACTTACGAACAGTATTATACATGGTTAACTAATCTGGCCAGTGACCGGGGAAAATGTGAAGAGGCTGCACCATCTGTTTTGTTTTTGTTTGTTATTTTTAGCGATAAAGCATTTATAGCCTCAAAAGACAAGATACAGTTTTTACAGATGTCCGCTGGTGCCAGGCACCTGACCAGAGACTGACTACAGATCATACAGGACCTAACACCCAGGATATTCCTGGGTTTGATATATTGTAAAGCTTTAATAAGATCAGCCTGCTTGTTTATGCAGCTTCTGTATAAGTTTTTGGCTACACAGCCATTTGAGCTGACAGAAGAGGGACTTAACAAATTCCAAACTCTGAAGTTGTTAATTTCCTCTACACCTGCCCTGGGCACATCTGACTGTGACAAGCTGTTCACTCTACTGCACTGAGATAGCTGGTTATGCCATGACAGTCTTTACACATTCACATGGTACACAGCAGGGAACAGTAGCTATAACTCAGCTAGTTTAGATCCAGTGCCAAGAGGAACCCCTTATGCATACTAGTAGTCACTATAGTACAAGTACTTCTACACAAAGCCACAGAGATTATACTGGATTACCCCATAACAATACATACCCTGTATGATGTACATGATATTCTCAGGTGCAACTGCGACATATCTCTATGGCCTGTCAGCTACGCCTGCAGTGTGCATTACTGACGTCCCAACTGTTCCACTGACTTGGTGTAAAACCTTCAACCCAGCCACTCTATTACCCTTAAACCTAGAGCCAAAGGGGGAAGAAGTAGATGGTATAGACAAGGAAGAATATGCTTGTATGGTCCTCATTGTTGCTCTTATTCATTCTCGTCTTGACTACTGTAACTCCCTACTTGTTGGTCTTCCTCTCTGTAAACTCTCCGCTCTCCAATCTGTCCTGAATGCAGCAGGCAGGCTTGTCTTTCTTTCCAGCCGCTATATTGATGCCTCTACCCTGTGTCAGTCTCTGCACTGGCTGCCTATTCAGTACAGAATACAACATAAACTCATCACTCTCACACATAAGGCTCTCCACAGTGCTGCACCCCCATACATCTCCTCCCTTATCTCTGTCTACCACCCTACCCGCTCTCTCCACTCTGCTACTGATCTAACACTACACACCTCACTCATCCGAACCTCCCATGCCCGTCTCCAAGATTTTGCACGTATTGCACCAGTTCTCTGGAACATGTTACCCCATGTGATCAGGCACACTCACAACCCTCACAGTTTTAAGTGCGCTCTGAAAACTCATCTTCTTAGACAAGCCTATCAAGATCCCTAATTGTTAGCCCCCCAAATTCTGTCACACATTCGTCACTTCCTGCACTTTGGCACCCACAGGCACTTATCTGTGTATAGTTGTATGGTTGGGATGGCAGGTTCATCCACTTTTTATGTATACTATCCTATATTTATATAACATGGCTGGTCCATTGTAAACCAAGCACTCTTCACCCTTTGTTTCACCCATACACCCTAATAGATTGTAAGCTCTTGCGAGCAGGGCCCTCACACCTCGTGTCTCATTTGTCAGTAGCTTTTTTATAATCTAATGTCTGGTTTGTCTGTGCTCTTTCCCTCTATATTGTAAAGTGCTGCGGAATATGTTGGCGCTATATAAATAAAGATTATTATTATTATTATTAATGGCACAAGAAGCAACAGAATTTATCCACGTGAAGGTCTTCCCAATCACTAATCCAGACTTTGAGTTTTTTTGTTGAAGGATCCAGGTACTGGGAATACGGCAGATATCACATTGGATATGCAGTGGTCATGCAACATAAGGTAATAAAAGTTGAACCACTCCCACCTCATTTGGCATGAGGGGAGTTGAGAGCACTTACAGAGGCATGGAAAGCGGCTGAGAGTATGACTGCACACATATACATAAACTCACGGTATGCATTTGGAATAGCCCAAGATTATGGTCCCATATGGAGAACTTGGGCATTCCTAACATCAAGTGGTAAACCCATCAAGAATGCAGAAAGTGTCAGAGACTTAATTGGAAGCCTATTTATTGTCTACAGAGCTTGGAATAATTAAAGTCAGGACACGCACAAAACCTGACAGCCCCGAAGCTAGAGCAGACACAGTGGCAAAATAGGCTGCAATAAAGCTTAGGGTTAAGAATCCTGTGAATGTACAGGCCGTGTCCAACATAGACCCTGTAACCGCTTATGTCCTTAAGACCCTTCAATCTCAAGCTCAGAAGGTCGAAAAGGGGGAGTAGGAGAAACAGCTCAGTTAAATGAGGGTGGCCAGTGGAGCATGGGCAATAAGCTCTGCCTCCCCTGGGTCCTTTTTCCAATGATGGTCTAAGCAGCCCATGGACTGACCCACCAGTCTCATATCTATGGCTATGTGTTCGCTTGTAGACAAGTAGGTTGCTCTTGGCTTCAGTACAGCTGCAGCCAGATGCTATCAAGCCTGTATGACATGTGCAAAACACAGAACAGATAAAGTAGGAAAGGTGCCCCAGGAACACATCCCTTGACCGCTGTGTCAATTGCAAGGAGTGAAAATATGTCCTCGTTGGCGTAGATCTCTTTTCCGGTTGGCCTGAAGCCTTCCCAATACAGAAAGCAACAGAAAAAGAACTATCCAAAATCCATTAAGGAACTTTGTCGATTTGGGCTACCAGAAACAATACAGAGTGATAGAGGAACACACACAGGGGAAGTCATGAAAGAAGTGACAGGTGCCTTTGGTGTAGAACAGGCCTTTCATGTCCTCTACCATCTTCAGAGCGATGGAAAGGTAAAATTGTTAAATGGAAGAAACAGAGAAGCCATGACTAGAGTGTTTGCAATTGGCTTTGTTTTCAGTTCGCTGTACACCTCACAGGAAAATGAAACTGTCTCCCCATAAGATCTTGTTTTGTACTCCCCCCAAAGATAGGGCTATATTTCCCACAGGTTTTACAGATGCAGCATAGCAGTATGATATGTACAGACCCTGCATAAACACCTTAAAGCAGTACATAAACAAGTTTTTGATTTCATTTTAGATCTGAGCAGTGACCTGAGTAGCCACAACCTTGAGCTGGGTGACTGGGTGGTGCTTCAAAGACACGTGAGCAGGAGGCTTGAGCCTATCGTTACGACAGTCCCTTCCAAGTTCTGCTGACAACTAGAGACCTTGATGAAACTAGAGGAAAAGAACAACTGCGTCCACGCCAGCCACTACAAGAGAATCACTCCTTCCCGTGATTAGAAAGATGAGAGATGCTGAATAAGTTCCTGCAACATCATAAACTATAATATGATTACTGTTGGATATTTACACACCCCAGCAACAGCTAGGACTATGCCTTATCTAGCAACTCCATCAACCTAAGAAGAACTGTCCACTATGTCTTGCTAGTCCCTAAGTAAAGATGATGCACTTCTAATTCTGAATCTGTACTAACAATGGTACCCTCACTCATAACAGGATGAACTCATTCAGTTTTTTTTTAAGTTAACCTCACAACACAAACAATTGAGGGTCAGAGTATGAATGTGTTAGTATAGGAGGGTGGTTAGGAATTTAAGAGTACCAGTCCCGTTAATAAAGTTGAGAAAATATGAGTTCCTGAGTTGAAAGTGTCAATAGAAATGTAGGAATTTATGTTGGTGTAGACGCTACTTGTTTAGTAGTAGACACTCATGGTCCAAAATGGGAAGAGAGTAAATATTTCCTTTTAGTAGATGATGATGAGTGTGCTGCATTTGTCAATGGGACTGTTAGTTATCAGGCCCCTCAAGATAATGGTGATAACTTCGAATGTGGGTTTTGCAATACAGTTAGAGGATTTGGGGATAGTAAAAGGAGAGTATGGTGTGTATAATAGAATTTCTCCTTTGTACATAATAGTAATTGTGAACATGGGTTCACACATCTGAAAGACCTACCAGAAGACATGCGATATATGCTGCATATAAGTGGACTCTTCTTGGAGTAGAAGGAACATGCACTATAGCTAGGCCATCACCATTTACCTTCTTAGTCCCCTATTGCAGAAATGAGTGATGACTGGTTGAGAAAGCAAAAATAAGTGAAGGAGGACTCATGATAGGGTGATATGTTGTCTTTATTTTTTTAAACCTAGCAAATTGGTTCATAGGCCTAGGTGGATGGCTAACAGGAATATTACAGATGATTATGCAAAGTGTATTGCTGATAACAATAATATATGTATGTTTAAAATGTTTAATGCATGTCCTTAGTAGATGTTGCAGAAAATCAAAGAAGCAAATAGTTGTATCTTGTTGTGACATGGGAGAATATAATATCTTCTCTTCAGGGTATAGACAACCTCAATATGTTAGACGAGCTTAATATGTGTTGGCGATCCTTTTTTTCTGAGGAACCCAGCATGGGTTACACCAGTACAATAATAAAAATTAATTTCTGATAATTATCAAACAATATCAAATTAAATTATTAAAATTTAATTAAAAATATCATAAAATTAATATAAAAATATATAATATCCCAAAAATATAAGAATATCTCCTATAAAATGTAATAGAATCTAAAACTAATTTTACATTAACTCCTTAAGAACCCAGCCAGTTTCGTCCTTCCTGACACAGCTCTATTTTTTAAATCTGATATGTGTCACTTTATTTGAGAATATTTGACACTTTTACCTATTCATGCGATTCAGAGATTGTTTTCTTGTGACACATTGTGCTTTAAGTTAGTAAGAAATTTCGATCGATACAATCCTTGCTTGTTTGTGAAAAATATCAAAATTTCGTGAAAATTTTGAAAAACTTGTCATTTTGAAAGTTCCAAAATTTCTGCGTGCCAGACAGATAATGATTCACCACCAAATAATTTATAACTAGCATCTACCATATGTCCACTATAGATTGGCATAATTTTTTAAATGTCTTTTTCTTTTTTTTTTTTATGACATTAGGGGGGCTTAGAAACTTTAGTAGTAATTTCTCACATTTTCAAGAAAATTTGCAATATACATTTTTTTAGGGACTAGTCCAGCTCTGACGTGGCTTTGAGGGGCCTGCATGTTAGATACCCCCATAAATCACTAGAACTACACCCCTTAAAGTACTTACAACAGTGTTTAGGAAGTTTGTTAACCCTTTAGGTATTTCACAGAAATTAAAGCAAAGTGGAGGTGAAATTTCAAAATTTCACTATTTTTGTAGATTTTCAATATTTATCCATTATACACTGGAATACGGTAAATGTGACCAGGGAAATGCAATTTAATATCAATTTCCCCAGGTCCGCCGTTTTTAGAGATATCCCATATGTGGCTCTAGTGCATTATTTGTCAAATAGTCTCCAAAAAAATGGGAATCTCGCAAGAGAACAGAGAGTGACTTTTGATCACTATATTTACTATTTTGCCATAGGCAAACTTAAACGCTATCAGTTCTCTATCTATAAAACACTAAAACGTAACTTTTATTCTGTATATCTCTTAACCTCTATACACACTATTTAAAAACCTGATTTCTAACTTCACCATTTAACCTTTTCTACTTCTGAAGGAAGGAATAGCTCCTTTTCTATTATCAAGTCTGGTGGAACACCATCCACTAACAGGAAAGCCCCATATATACAGCAATTTACTAACTCCAGTAAGGGATCCCAACCCTCATACTTGGGCAGTCGTCCCTAATCTAATGGACACAAAACAAATAAAGCCCCCTTGTGACACCCTCTGCAGTGGGTGACACTTGTAAACAGAGGTGATAAATCACAATTTAAAACGTCATGCCTGACCTCCCCAACATGTTTCACCAGCTGGTTAGTGGGTGGTGTTCCACCAGACTTGATAATAGAAAAGGAGCTATTCCTTCCTACAGAAGTAGAAAGGGTTAAATGTTGAGGTTGGAAATCAGGTTTTTAAATAGTGTGTATAGAGGTTAAGAGTTATACATAATAAAAGTTACATTTTAGTGTTTTATAGATAGAGAACTGATAGCGTTTAAGTTTGCCTATGGCAAAATAGTAAATATACTAGTGCATTATTTGGCTCAACCACAGGCCCCAGAATAGGAGGAGGAGTACCTACCGGACTCTGGGGTCTCATTTTCAATACAATTTTATTTAGTCACCATTTCAGGTTTGAGGACACCCTAAGGTGCTAAAACTTAATAAACATCACAAAAAAGACCCCATATTGGAAACTAAACCCCTTAAGGAATATATCCAAGGTTGCGGTGAGTATATCGAACCCATGGGTGATTCACAAATTTTTTTTTAGCATTAGGCTGTGAAAATTAATTTTTTATTTTTTTACAACAAAATTTTAGCATAAAATGTTTCATATTTACAAGGAATCCTGAAAAAAAGAACCCCAAATTTTTGTTACGCAATTTTTTCCAAGTTTGGCAATACCCTACATGTGGGTGTAAACTGCTGTTCGGGCGCATGTCAGAGCGTATAAGCGAGGGAGCGCTATTCGGCTTTTGGAACGCAGATTTTGGTGGGGCCATGTCGCATTTGCAAAGCCCTGAAAGAACCAGAACAGGTTAAACCTTCCAGAAGTCGCCCCAATTTGGATTTAACACCCCTCCGGGATCTCATCTAGGGATGTATTGTGCATTTTGGGCGCACAGGTGTTCCATAGTTTTTTTGGTTTTTTTTTAGTATTAGGCCATAAAAATGGGAGGAGGGAAAACGCAGTTCGGTCATCATTTTTTGGGTTTCAATTTTACAGCATTCACCGTGCAGTGTAAATGACAGGATAACTTTACTATGGAGGTTGGTACAATTGCATTGATACAGATTTTATATAGTTTTTTTGTTTTGTTACTTTTACACAATAGAAATGTCTATAAAAAATTGCGTTTTTATGTTGTCCAATTCTGACAGCCATAACTTTTTTATTTTGCTGGGTGCAGAGCTGAGTAGGGGCTTGTTTTGTGCGGGATGAGTTGATGTTTTTATTGCTACCATTATAAGGTGCATATGACACTATATGTATGACAAAATACAGAAATCTTGGTAGTGTTTTTTATTTTTCTAGCGGTCACTGTATGGTATATATGACATGCTAGCTTTACTCAGCAGGTCGATACGATTACAGCAATACCCAATTTGTATATTTTTTATGTTTTCCTGCTTTTATACAATAAAAACACTTTTATTCAAACAGGAAAACACGTTTTTGCATCGCCATAGTCTGAGAGCCATATAATTGGGGGGACAAGACTTTTTGTTCAGTTTTAAATCCATTTCTTGGAAGGCAGGGTGAAGAAAATACTGCAATCCTGGTTATTTTTAACAGCACTCACCGTGCAGTAACCATGACAAGTTAGTTTTACTCTTTGGGTCGATACAATTATGATGATACCCAATTTATACAGATTTTTTTATGTTGAAATACTTTTAAAAAAAAAGTGTTTTTAGTGTGTAAAACAATATTTATGCATCACTATCTTCTGAGAGCCATACATTTTTTATTTTTCCGTATACAGAGACGTGTAAGGACTTTTTTTTTGCGGGATGAACTGACGTTTTAATTGGTACAACTTTGGCGTTAACAGGAGTTTCTGATTGCTTTTTATTCCATTTTATGTGCTGCGGGATGAACAAAAATCTTAATTCTTAATCTTAATTCTTAAATCTTAATCTTAATTCTGTGATTTTTTTTTGGTTGTTCTTTTTACGGCGTTCACCGTACGGGTTAATTAACATGACAGATTTATAGGGCAGGTCATTACGCACGTGGCGATACCAAATATGGGTAGTTTATTTATTTTTCATCTTTTGTGGGGCGATTGACGTTTGTAAAGGGGAAAAGGGCGATGTACGTGTTTATTTTATTTTTCGTGTTTGTGTTTTACTTGTTTTTCACTTTTTTCACTTTTTTTTTACTTCCCATTTTTTTTATTTTATTTTTTACTTTTCTACATAGGGGATTTCAATGAGTGATCTTTAGATCGCTCATTCAATAGAAATCAATACACAGCTTGTTGCTGTGTACTGGTTCCTATGGCAACTGGCACGGCCGGGCATGGTGACGTCACAGACAGCCCGAAGGCAATCTTTACCTTCCGTGCAGTCTGTCACAAGGCAGGAGCTGGTGCAGTTGCTGCCGCAGACAGAGACGCAGGAGGAGATCGTTCCTCCTGCGTCTCCCTTAGTTATTGCGACCTGTCGGTCGTGATAATTAAGGGGTTATTTGCCCTCCCAACCCTTTCCCGGAGGGATCTCCAGTCGGGGCCGATGTTGCAGGATGTCAGCTGTAATACAGAGTTCGCGCAATCCTCAGGACGTATGCATACGTCCAGGAGCATGAACCCCCAAACCACCTGGAATTATGCATACGTCCTAGGTCGTTAAGGGGTTAAACAACCCACTGATGATCAGATTTTACATTTTTTTTTTTTACTACATTAAATTTGAAATTTATTTTTGCTGCACTCACCCTATATTCTACATAAAGCAAGAGCCAGCGCACCACAGGTCTTGCTGGGACCTGTGATCCACCAAGCAAGATCAGTACCATAGTTTAGTGAGGGTAATATTTATATCTTTTATACTTTTATATGATTATATATATATATATACGTAAATTGATCTTTATTTTAGTCAGTCCATAAGAGCAGGATGTATGTATAAGATCTTCAGCAGAAAAGGATTTAAATTAAGTTGAGGGCACCTTTCTTACTGGAAATCTGTGGGGTGAATTGATTAACACCACAGGTGTTTGACTGAATAGGCCATTCATTGAAATCTTAGGGTATGTTCAGACGGCTTATTTTGGCGCGTATTTCCGCTCGTAAATACGCCCAAAAATAAGTCTCAAGTAATGAACATAAAGATTAGAATTGAAGTCAAAATAAAAAATATGCATCGTCATTCAAACGACACGTATTTCACAAGCGTATTTTCGCCACGTATTAGGGGCGTCAATATGCTCGTAAATTTAAGTGCTCTGTCAATTATTGAGGCGTATTTGAGGCTAATATCTCCATAGGAAAGAATGGGGAGCGTATTTGCACTTTGTGACGTGTATTTAGGCGTATTTATGCAGCGCGAATATGCTCTGAGTTCAAATAGAGTTCACTTTGTCTTGGGTTGAATGTCTAGGTTTTGTATCAATTTTTGTGGAGAGACAATACTAGATTCTGAATTTTAGCTACAAATAGTCTCAGAAACCTGCTGGATGAGTGAAGGAGAGGAGGCAAAGATGTCAAGGAGAGCCACAGTACCGTACAGCCGCATGTGCATGGACGTTGGGGCCCTTAGGTAAGTAATCATGATCAAATTTGTAATGTTCACACGGTGTATTTCGGTGCATACAGTTTGTGCTGCAATATGCCGTGTGTTTTGGGAGTTGTGCTGATCAGCAGTGTAAAACACACGTATTCCCAAAGCATGAGGGGGCTGGCACCTGTCCAGCCCCACAGACCTGTATTGTTTGCGGTGCATAATCGTCGCAAACAAGTGACATGTCAATTCTACCTCTGTGTGTACAATATGATCGTATTGTACGCGCTGGGGGATGACACGTAAATCCGTAGCTCTCTATGAGAGCTATGGATTACCGTAAGCGGGGCGCATTTCGCCACATATACAGCGCAGTACGCGCTGAAATCTGTGCTGAAATTAGCCATGTGAAGAGATCTTTTGTCATATAATTTTATGTATCTCAGTCAATGGCTGTACACTCTCATCTGTTCCGCAAGTCCGCTGCCTTGGGGTAATCCTAGACTCCGCTCTATCTTTCAAACCACACATCCAAACCCTCACCTTTGCCTGCCACCTCTCTCGTATCTGCTCATTAATGAACTCTACAAAAATGCTGGTCCATGCCCTTGTCATCTCTCGCCTAGACTACTGCAACATCCTTCTCTGTGGCCTCCCGTCTAGCACTCTTGCTCCCCTTCAAACCATTCTCAACTCTGCTGCCCGTCTTATCCACCTCTCTCCTCGCTACTCCCCTGCCTCTCCCCTCTGCCAATCCCTTAACTGGCTTCCCATCACCCAGCGAATTCATTTCAAGCTACTTACCATGACCTACAAGGCTCTCCATGACCTCTCCCCTCCATACATCTCTGCCCTAATTTCCAAATATCTCCCCTCACGCAATCTCACAGGACCTTCTCCTCTGCTCTCCCCTTATCAGCTCCTCACACAACCGTCTCCAAGATTTCTCCCGTGCTTCCCCCACACTCTGGAACTTACTGCCCCAACACATCAGACTCTCCCCCACTCTCACCAGCTTCAAAACCAATCTGAAAACCCATTTCTTCAGGCTTGCCTATAACCTTCACTAAACTTGTCACTACTTCCTCCACAGACATGTCTGCCCCTCACCTCCTGTCTCTTCCCCCCTACTTGTAGATTGTAAGCCCTCGCGGGTAGGGTCCTCTCTCCCTCTGTCGTGCCAATTGTCATTATCCCTTATCACTGTACTCGTTTGACTTATGTAATGTAACCCCCTCGAATGTACAGCGCCCTGGAATCAATGGCGCTTTAAAATAAATAATAATAATAATGTATGTTTATTAATTATTAGTTTAGATTTGAATTTCCTTTGTATTGAATCGTTAGTTGTAAAAATATAAATGTTTCTGTATTTTTATACTTTTTGCAAATAACAAGCACATGGGAGGTAAAACGTTTGCAATGGATCCATTTTTTTGGCAATTTTCAAATGTGAATATGCATGTAATTTTGTTAACAGAACTGCAAAATATATTGCATTGCCTGCCGGGAACTTTACATATAGCATGTGGATTCCTCAGGTAATGCAATATGTTTTGCATTTAGCCATCTTGTGCATGTATATAATTACCTGGTGTTAACTTTGCAAAGTTGTGTCATTATTCACTGCCATAGAGTTTGTACACATGGCGTCTTGGGTCCATGTGAACTTACGCTTTTGTGATGTGTGTCTGGGTCCGTTCAGACGTATCTATGAATGAGCAGTGTGTTTTACACTGCTGGCAATGTGAAACACGTATCGGCGTTCACAAGAGAGGTCGCTGAAGTGTATTTGCATCGCTTCTGTCCGATCCGTCTTTCGGATGCACTCCAAGAAATGACATGTCAATTCTTAAAGCAGATCCAAAAGACGGATTGGACAGACATGATGCAAATAAGCATCGGCGGCCTATCATGTGAATGCCGATACGTGTTTCACATTGCCAGCAGTGTAAAACACACTGCTCATTCATAGATGCGTGTCTGGGTCCATTTGAACGGACTCAGACACATATCACAAAATCGTATGTTTACACGGACGCAAGACTCCGTGTGAACATACCCACAGCACTTGCCAAGTTGTTGCTACGGGAAACACTGCAAACCGTTTTAGAACATACTAGTAATTAGTACACCTTTGCAAAAGCGTTGTTATACAATTTTAAATTTGTAATGTATCATCAGTATATTGTGTAATGTATTTTAATGTATTTTTTTATGAAAAAAAGATCTTAACAAACCTTTTAATTTATATCTTTCAGGTCCATGCCCGTCCCATTCTATGGGACAAGACGACGCCCGGGTACAGCAATCGGCTCCAACAAGACAGGAAATGGACGGAGATATGCCGGTTGTTGTACCCAGAATGGGATGGGTACGATCTGGACCTACAGAGCGATATCAGTAAATTTAAATATTGTTTATAAAATCGCTGTAATGTTCACATGGCTTATTTAGCCACATATTTCGGTGCACGTTTCGCTGCGTATTAATGTGCACCGCAATTACGGTAATCCATAGCTCTCAGAGAGAGCAATGGATTCTGTGTCTTCCGCTCACGTGTACAATATTGATTATATTGTACGCGCGGGGGGAGAATTGACATGTCAATAGTTAGCGGCGAATATGCGCTGCTGACAATGCATGACTATGGGGTGGGCACCGCCCACCCACTCCCAATATGCCCCTCGTGCTTTGGAATTACATGCTGATCAGCACGTGGTTCCAAACCCTCCGTATTGCAGCACGGAGTAGATGCACCGCAATAGACGACAATATTTGGTTTTGCACATCCAAAAAACTTTTTTGAAAAAATTAGCAAAGGTGCACACTGGTGTGGCAGCAATATACATATACATTCCAATATCAGCAGCACACTACTAACTAAAAAACTATCAAAAGGCATATAGGAATTTTTGAAAAAGCATTTCTGCTATTTAGGATACATGAAAATTTGAGGTTCTTAGTTCACATTTTTGATCAAAAGTGCTTAAAGGGGTTTTGCCACCATGTAACTTATGAAATCATAAGTTAGGCACTTTCCTAAATACATGTAATTAAAAAAAAGTGTAAGGTGCCACAGCTGCAGCCTTCCTTACCTTCTCATAGTTTACAGCTGGTTGTCATTGGATCCGACCAGTTCCTAGCCTTCTGCTTGTCTAGCCGGGCTTGCGTGGTGCAGTTCTCTTCCTCTGAAGCCTTTGACGGGAGTGAGCACATCTGACATGCGCAGTAGCTCCCCTCCTGGCCAGGACAGTGTGTCGGCTCCTCACTTCCCCCCTCCTTCCTGCTGGCACAGAATCTTCATGGACTGTGCTTTGATTGAGTGGGGGGAAGAGCTGGCTGCTCTCCAGATTCTCCTGCCATCCTCCCACACATTGTATAGTGAATCACGGAGCCTCTCACACTCCCTCCCCCTACATTGTACAGGGACTATGTGCTGGGGCAGTCAGGCTTCTCCTATCATTCCTCACCCTCCAACAACTAAGAGACATAACAGGTGCTTGCTGTCAGTGAACATTAGGTGATAGAGTCGACATCATTACTTGGATTTATCACCCAATTGTCACTGACAAATAAGCAGCTATCACCCAAGTAAAGATGTCAACTCTATCACTCAACGTTCACTGACAGCAAGCACCTGTTATATCTCTTAGTTTACACACAAATTACACTGAAAACCAGCAGCTTTTACTTCTGTTGTAGTGGTGTTCACCCAAATTGTACTGACAACAGCCAGAGATCTTTGCTCAACTACAAATGTCAGCTTCAAGTAAAGATCTCTGCTTGCTGTCAGTGACATGTGAGTGAAAACAACTGGGAGAGAAGCAATCCGCTTTGAGAGAAGACCCTGATCAACCTGTAATTAACTTGGGCTGGTAGTGTAGTGGAAGGGCTTTGGCTTTACAAGGAAGGGCTTTGGAGTTCTAGTCCCTTACAGAGTATTTTTATTTTTTCCCCCTAAATTCTACACATATGTAGAGAGATCTAAAAATATTTGTCAATCTCTATAATGATATATGTGTGTGTATACACATACATAGCTCCCCTATATCATGTCTCATCCCCTAGAGTATATGCATTGTATCCCGTATGTTGGAAGTGCTTGGTTCCACTACTGTGAGGATGGGGCACTATATAGGGGAGCTTTTTGTATGTGTATATAAATAAAATTATAGATGTCTACACATATATTTTCATATCTTTACATATGTGTACAATTTATAAAGAAAATAAAAAAAGCTACTGATGGGGCTTGAACTCCTAACCTCTCTCTCGCAAAGCTGAACTGCTAAGCACTACACTACACATACAGCTTATAAAAACACTGTGTTGAATCCTTATGTCATACTCTACAGAGGAGTTCATGATACAGAGGCTGAAGAATAGGTATTCAACCTCGGAACAAGCACGTGATGACGTCATAAGGAAGCGGGGCTTGTATTAGATCTGAGGAACAGTATGCCTCTTTTCAAAGTTGCAGCTTAACCCTTTAAGGTCTAAGCCTGTTTTGGACTTATGGACCAAGCCCTTTTTTCCAAATCTGACATGTGCCACGTTATCTGTGAATAACTTTTCAATACTTTTACCTATCCATGTGATTCAGAAATTATTTTCTCGTGACACATTGTGCTTTAGGTTAGCAATTAATTTTGGTCAATAAAAACCTTGTTTGTGTGAAAAATATCAAAATGTTGTGAAAATTTGGAAAAATTTGCCATTTTCAAAGTTTCAAAATTTCTGTGTGCAAGACACATTGTCACACCAAACAGAGTAGTAAATAATGAACATCTACCATATGTCTACTTTGTGTTGGCATAATTTCTTTAAACATTCTTTTATTTTTTAAGAAATTTGGGGGCTTTGAAATTTAGCAGCAAATTTTAACATTTTCAAGAAAATTTGCATTACAGATTTTTTTTTAACCAGGCCACTTCTGACGTGGTTTTGAGGGGCTTGTATGTTAGAAACCCCCATAAATGACTCCATTTCAGAAACTACACCCCTTAAGGTAGTCAAAACATCATTTAGGAGGTTTATTAACCCTCTAGGTATTTTGCAGAAATCAATAATATATATATTGTAAGACTCACACTCGTCCGGCTGCCATCTTGGACCGTCCTGGGGGTCTTTTAGCTCAGGATCGCCGCTTGGGACACATGGGTGGCACTCTGACAACGGCTTCTTATTTAAAACTCAGCCTGTTTTATTGTGGCACAGGTTTAGCATCTTTCAATAAACAGCAGAACAAATCAAAACCTCAGGCTGTCAGGCCACTAACTAAACTTACACACGTTTAGCCCTCAACTATCAGAGGTCTGTGCCTACTGCACAGCCCCACAAACACATTCACTTGCCAGTCTCTACTGGTTTCGGTTTCTCCTAAGCCTCCGGGGCCAGAGCCTCTCCTCAGCTCTGCTGCCACACCAAACTCCAGGTAGCAGACCACGCCCCCCCGATCACCTGTAGTAGGAGGCCTCTTATAGCCCTACAGGGACTGGCCCAAAATCTGGCCTGGAACGTGGGGACGGCCTCCCACCCAACGCTACGACCGTCCCGGGAAAGGAGACCCATACCTGGCTGCAAGGCAGCCATTCTAGCTACCTGTGTCAGTAACCTATTGTCACTGACACCAGCAAGTCTCCTTCCCCCACCGAACCCAGACATTCGGTGGCACGTTTGCAGCAGGTACCCTGTGGAATTCCACCTAGTGGCAGAGACCTGTAACTGCATGCGGTCACTATGCCACATATCCTCCCCCTTTGATAAAGACCGTAGGTCTTTTTCACTTTGTGCCATCACCCCTCCGGGATCAAAGCTTCTACTTTGGGGTAACATCTTCCCTAATTCTTCCGGGGCAGAGACAAAATTGTCCACACCCAACTCAGTTGTGGGCTCATACCATGCACTCAACACATGTTGGGCAACCAAACGTTTACTGCCACTTACTATAGGTGTCACAAGCCATGCACGCTCTTCTACACGGATGTTACCACCTTTGCATGCTGACCTTCACCGGGTTACTAGTGAAATTCCCAATACCAGCGCTATCCAGCCTTGTAGTCTTCTTCCATACCCAGGCTACCCTGGTATTGTCCCCACGGGGCAAAGTATTCACTATCGTGGGTCTCACATCAGCAAAAGGCACCTGGTTGGTCCCAGCAACCACACTAGTGTCACCAAAAGCTGTAATGACCGCACACCTGTCAGGGTTTCTATCCACCATGGCCACTTGGGGCGCACCTGAGCCCAAACCTACTACCTCTTTGTCTGCAGGATTATGATGCGACCTACACTTCTCTATGTCCCAAGTCCCCTGGTTCTCACTGACTAACTCCTGCCTTTCAGGGTCAGATACATCCTATAATTTCTCTGGACTAGCACCCACCTTGGTATATGGTACATCTGTGCCACCCATAACCTGCTAATCAATAATCACAGGGTTATTGTAGGCCATCGCAACCTCTAGGAAACCCCTACCGCTGATCTCAGCTTCTCTACCAGGTGGGTTTCTAATCTCTGAGGACTCACTTGTCCCTCCATACACCTGGCTCACTGCAAAGGGAAGACCACATTCACGGTCTGTATCCTCCCTTTCATGCACTACACTTGCACGATTACAGGGGTCCCTGCTACTCACCTAAGCTTTACAGCACATAACAGGTGTTTGACTTGTGGTGACCCTCTGTGCAGGCATACATATCATTACAGGGGCCACAAACAAGGCATATTCTGCAATACAAACCTCACCACAATGAGCAGGCATGCTAATGGTTTCAACGTCACCATTGGCAACCTCTATAGACACTTTGTTCGCCATTATATCCTTACCTGGCAGCTCACCAGTGTCAGAGGACACCTTCCCCTGTGCACACGTCTGACTGGCGCTTGCTAGCAGCAGATACTCTGCATCAATGGGTGGAGATGTTTCTTTCACATCCCCTATAACCATCTCTAAGGGAGAACTCTCAGCTTCTACCTGGGATACCCCTACTTCTTGCTCAACATCAAATTCACACAATGAGCTGGAGGTAATGGCAGACACATTTATACATGGGACATCAGTCATAACCGCCCGGCTATTACCTTTATAGTTCTCCCCCTCACCCACCAAACTGGCCGTGTTCACATTAGGCAACTCAGCCACCTTTTTACCATCTGGGGATTTAACCCCGCTCACCTGCCTCTCACTAGGGTTCAAGCATACATCCAGCTCTCCATCACAGAGTGTCCACTCTGTAATACACTGCTCAGGGCTGCACACAGAATCTGCCTCAGCACACGTTTTATTTACAAACGAATTGTGATCACACTCTGAGGTCTCATTCATGCAGGCATATACTGCACTGGGGTCTGGACACACCCTCATTAAATTAGTCTCCTCACGCATTGTAGAAGCGCAAACATCCCCAGCATTCTCCTGTTTCCTTTCAGGCCGCACACTGAAACATGAAAGCTCCTTTCTGGGCCCAACAGCAGTCACACAGAACTAGTGGCCATCAATCCCTGGGCACGCATTACCTGCGACTTGCAGTCTACTCTCAGGTACACACCGTTTGCTGGGGCACTGGTAGACACATTTATGAACTGGACTCCAGACACTTCACACACAGCTGTAGCATACTCCTATTCACACGTCTCCACAACAAGAGGGGCAGAGGATACCTTGTTGCTATGGGCAACGACACCAGCTCCACTTGAGCCTGTAGTGTTAACACATGCCTCCAGATCGTCATCCACCACAGGACATACATTCTCTGCTATACTCTCAGCACAATTAATCATGACCTCTAGGGGCACACCTGAGCTTGTTTGCTCTACAGCTGGGGCTGGCAGTACTTCAGGAGCTAGCTTTGTGATGCCGCTAACCTCCCCCTGCACAGACTGTGTGACATCACCACTAGATACAGATACATTTACACATTATTCATAATACAGTTTGTAACAGAGTCACTATTCCCCACAGGTAAAGCAGCATGGGGGAAACTGAGTACACAGTCCAGAGTCCTGCTGCTCTCAGCACTTTTTACCTGCTCAGGCATCATGTCTGGGCCTCTGCCTGGTCCACCCTGGTTGTCACACATTCCATGTCTGGCAGTCCTAACACCGGTGTCCCCCGCAATACACCCCACAGGTGCAGTCTTACCAGGTCCCTGACGGGTCTGCACACTGGATATGGCCTCTGGACTTCTCATGCTGACTGTCCATATCAGCCATGGGTGGTGCTCCACCCACCGGGAACTCCAGGGCTTGCAGCTGCGACCTCTCCGGCCTCCTCCTGAGAGGGCAGCCAGGCGCACATCTCTCCACTTCGTGGCCTCTCCAACATGGCTCCCTCTGCTGGGCGGTGGTAACAGGCTCCTGCTCCTGCAGGTGGTTGCCCACGGCAAGACACTGGTCCCTTGGCAACTTAATTTCTCCTGAAGGAGACCCCTTCTTTGATGGATGATACGGCCTCCTGGCCACAGGACATCCCCTCATGCACCTGTCGACCTGTAGGCATCCATTACACCAGTCAGGTTGGTTACCTTTGGCAGCCGTCTTTTCCATCTTTGGCTCCGCACCTCCAAGCACCAAGGCAGCTTGGTTTGCAGTGAGTCCTCTTTCCTCATACCGGAGAATAGCATTGAGAAGTGCCTTTATCGCCTCTTGATCTACTTTAAACTGTGCCTGTAGCTACTCAGTGTCCTCTCGTTGTTTAGCCACTTGCTGGGCCCACAGTTTATTTTTCTCCTGCTGCTGGGCATTTGCCTGCACCAACTGGGCAAGCAGTTCCTCCATTGCAACCAAATTTTTTCAGGCAGCAGCAACAGTCTCTTAACACAAAGTCTTGTTTAAACACTGCTTCACAAACAGGCCTCCGGCCCTTTAAATTTTGCTGCAGCAACTTTGAACTTGTACCACTCTTGCAACAATTCTTGCGCCACTGCGCCACTTGTCTGTAGCCCTTCAGGCACCACTTGTGTCAATACTTGCAAGTTAACGTGCCACTTATGCCCTTCGCATACCTCCACCATATGTAAGACTCACACTCGTCCGGCCGCCATCTTGGACCGTCCTGGGGGTCTTTTATAGCCCTACAGGGACTGGCCCAAGACCTGGCCTGGAACGTGGGGACGGCCTCCCACCCAACGCTACGACCGTCCCGGGAAAGGAGACCCATACCTGGCTGCAAGGCAGGCATTCTAGCTACCTGTGTCAGTAACCTATTGTCACTGACACCAGCAAGTCTCTTTCTCCCACCGAACCCAGACATTCGGTGGCACCTTGTGGCAGAGACCTGTAACTGCACACGGTCACTATGCCACAAAATTTTAAGTATATATATGTAGTAAAAATTATAAATATATATAATATTAGGGGTATAATATGATGTATAATATATATATGATGTAAAAAATAGATGAATAATAGGAAATTATGATAGTATGTAATATATATAAAAATTTATATATAATATTATGTAAAAATATTAAATATGTATATATGTATGAAATATATGTATGTATATAATGTTGTATATATATATTGTATGTTATAATGTATATATATTATATATGAAGATATATTTTAAAAGAAATGTATATTATTGATATATATATATGTATAAATATAAATGATATAGAGAAAAAAAATATATTTTAAATATGTATGATATTTATGTATATATATTTTAAAGTATATAGTAGGTAATTAGTATGTATGTTATATAGTATGTATATATTTATATAATGTATGTATATATGTATTATAATGTAGTATTAATGTTGTATATTTATGTAAAAAAGTATGTATGTATTATTAATATAATGTTATATATATAAAATATATGTATATATATTGAAATATAATATATGTATATTAATTATATATATGTATAATGTATATATATATGATGATTAAATTATGTATAATAAATGAAATTTTAAATGTATAATGTAATATATTATGTATATATTGTATTTATAATATGTAGTATTAATGTATATAATATATATATTGATATATATGTATATATAAATATAGTATGTAAATATGTTTATGTATATAAAAATTTTATATATATATATTATGTATATAGTAAATAGTTAGACTTGCTCTCGTCTGGACGCCCTCCGGGCCCCGCCCTGGGGGCCCTTTGCTAAAGGGGATCGCCTTTTCTTTTCCCCCCCCCCCCCCCCCCCCCCCCCGACACAAGGGTTCTGGTTTTTACTGGCTTCAACCCATTTTAATCAAGCGGTTACAAAAAACACTAACATAAATCAAACCTCGGCCGTCCCACTAACTAACTTTGGATATAGACCCGTCTATTGGTGTCTGGACCTAACGTCCCCATCAAACACACAGTACTCTCCATACTGCCTCGCTTCCCTCAAGCCTCCGGGGGGGAGACCTCCTCCAGCTCGCTGCTCCAACTTCCAGGTAGCAGGCCACGCCCCCCGATAAAACCCGGAAAGACAGGGCCTTAAGCCTCCAAGACTGGCCAAAAAACCCCACATGGAACCGGAGACCTGGGGGCGCGGGAACAGCCACCCACCCACTGCCCTTTCCGGGGAAGCCCAAACCCCTAATTTGATATCACCATGCTACATACAGCTTTCAGCAACCTAAGTTGCGACAGATACCACTGGTCCCCCCCACCAAGCCCAGCTCTTGGGGGCACGTCTCTACCAGGGCACCCACCCTTTGGGAGAAACGGCAACTATGTTTGCACTCTGTCACAAAATATATATTTTTAGTATTGATGTAATATATGTATATATTATGTATATATATGTATATATAAAATATATATATATGTTTAAAAATATATTAAAAATATTAAATATAAATATTGATTTGTATATATATATATTAAAATATGTATATATATATGTATATATGTATATAAAAATATAGTATATATTTT